>JASGAT010398339.1:12637-33480 GCA_030220025.1 Chelon auratus
ACACACACACACCACCCGAATCCGCCCTCCACCACCTCCCTACACCCTCCTCCCCTGGTTTCCGTGGCGACTGCTAAGCCCGAAGTTACGGTAAAGCTGGTGTGCCGCTGAGCCCTGGGCAGGATTTGTGACAGAGAAATCACATCAGCCTATGCTGATTAACAATTCCATTCCACCCTGAGATTTATATAAAAAAACTATCTTACATTTGGCTTTTTAATAGGAACGATCGCTATCTCAAATTGAGTCCCTGCAAACTTTAATAAAGGCTACAGGGTTGAGTGGCATTTTGCATGCTGATTTAGGCCCGATTGGCGGCTTTTGATGAGAGGGAGGCTGCTATGTAAAGCGGTGCTCCTAGCGCTTTTCCACATCGCCGGTTCAAATGCGGAAGGATAAGAACATGAAGAAAAAAAAAAAATACCACTTCCATCTGCAATCTCCGGATTTCTCTCTGCCTTTTCCTCCCTCTCTCTCCCTCTCTCTCTCTCTCTCGCTTTTTTATTTTTTTCAGAAAATGATTGACTGTTGAATATGAATAAATGGAATGGAATGAAGCAGGAATAGAGAGACTGCGAGCGGCAGACAGAAGAAGAGAGATGGAGGAGGGAGAGAGAGAGAGAGAGGAGGGAATAAAAGAAACCCTCTCCTGGACTTTTTTCTCTGGAGGTGAAAAATAAAATCATAAAGCCAAGGTTTTATATGCTCTCCCATTCTGACGTCTGGAGAATGGTATTAGTGTAGAATATTCAGCGTGCAGAAAAGGACCACGGGCGCGAGGGAGAGCTTGTGTGAGTGCGTCTGGAGGGGAGGGAGGACGGGGAGGACGGGGAGGACGGGGCATCAAATAAAATAACATCGTTAGAAACACTTATCCCCCCCATCCGCCACATCCGCCCCAAAACCCCGACACCCCTCCGCTCCAACCCCACAAATCTACATCGGCATTAGAAAACTATTTATAGTAAGAGTTCAGCTTAATGGGATAATCAGCTCTATTTGTAAAGATATTGGATAATCCCAAATAGTTTATATGGGCATAGAGATTTAAAACATTTTCATTAGATATACTGCATTTCGGGGGCATTTCAGATGTCCCTCAGCTCGCCGGATAAGCCGGGCCGAGACAAAAGAAGCCGGAGGGAGTAATTCCTAAGGCGATGGCCAAACACTGCTTCTACTGTGGATTATTTCGGTCGTTTTTTAAAGAAAGAAAAAAATAAAAAAAACACAGAGAGTTAACGTTCACGCCCTCCACCTGCTTGAGTTTGTCACAGGAACACCGTTTCCTGTTTTTGAATTGCGACAGCACAAAAAAACAAGAAGAAGAAGAAGCATGCTGTGTTTCCCTTTCTCAAATAATAGGGCGTTTTTTTTTTAATTGTGCTTTTTCTTTATTTTTTTTTCCCTTCATCATATAACGTGCAGAGTTTAGCATTGAGGAATATTTCACTGTAGTATTAACCAGAGCCAGTGATGAAATAGAAAGCTAGAGGAACAGTGAGAGAGAGAGAGAGAGAGAGAGAGGGAGGAATGGGGGAGTTAAGAGGAAGAGGGCCAATGGAAGGCATCCAGCAGGATCAGTGAGTAGGGCATGCTGCCAACGCCTGGCGCACACACACACACACACACACACACACACACACAGTCACACAGTTTATATCTGCCCCGCCTCTCTCCCTCAAGGAACCCCTCATACACCCTCTGCAGGATGGACCACATCCACCCGGGCGTCCGTACCGTCCCACCCCGGGTCCGACACCAGCGCCTGGTCTTGCCGTTTTGCAGGTGGCGCCAGAAGCCCCCAGCACCGGGCTGAGGAGAGTTAACCCCCCACCCCCCCTCTGCTGTAGAACTCTCAAAGACCACTTTAAATTCTCACGACTGTCACACTCTTCCCATAAGAACAAACAGCCATTACTCATCTTGCCATATAACCGGCGAGCGGGCCCGGCGTCAAAATCATCGCTGACAGATAGTTTTGTCACCTCTGCGTGATAAAGTTAAGGCTTAAAAATAAATAAGTAACAGACAGAAAGACGGAGTGATGATGAAAAAGTGGGAAAAAAAAATAGGAATTCATTGCAGCTAATGCTGGATATTTGACTTTAATGACCAAACCTGATCGTTAGCGTTTAGCTTTACCCAAAATTGGTTTTCTTTTAATTCCGCTAAATGCTCATTACTGAGTACTAATATCAGTGTTGGCTACTGACGACGTCTGCCAGGTCTGATTATATTCCCACAAGTCTTTGACCCAGAGGGACTTTAAGTCGTAACTACAAGATGATTTTAAACGGTGCATTTCCTAACACTTCTCTTGTGTCACTTCCTTTAATTCTACTGTCATCATGTGACCTGATATTATAATAAAAGTGGGCCGGTCTTAGTTTAATTTATCAAAATCTTTGTAATGGGTGACATGCTAAAATGTGTAGCACGTTAGCTGCAGCTAAAGGGAAGCACAAATAAAGATTTGTAATTTATTTGTGAACTTATACCTACATAGGAGATCATGTATGTGATTATATTCTCATTAGATGACTCAAATATGGGAAATTGGAAAGTCTGAAAAGCAAAAGACAAGTTTAATTTAAGCCAACAAAGACTTTGTAATGTGCAACATGCTAAAATGTGTAGCACGCTAGCTGCTGCTAAAGGGAAGCACAAATAAAGAAGATTTGTAATTTATTTATGAACTTGCAAAGGAAATAATTTGTTTATTGCTAGATAAGTGGATTGTAAGTCAGTCTGGAAAACAAAAAACAGTTTCATTTAGGCCTATCAAAGTCTTTGTAATGTGTGACATGCTAAAATGTGTAGCACGCTAAGACAGAGCAGATTATTTTAATGCACAATGTTTCCTGACCATTTATTTATTTATTTTTTAATCTGATCTTAATGCAACAAAATTAGTTGTCTGGCATAATACCTAACATGAAACCAAACAGAGATATCTGGCTAGAATTAGCTAATAGCAGCTAACTTTAGCTAATATTAGCCACAGGTACTATAGAAATAAATGAAAATAAGGACTTGTTTGAATTGACAATATTGTACTATACGGATTATATTGCCAAAAAAAAAATATTTGTAGAATATAATTATGTATTTGTTCAAAAGTTGAAGTAGCTAACTTTTTTAGGCTATTTAGCATAACTCACGCTAAAGTACTAGCCTCCTTGACAGACTTCGGAAATTTCAAAAACACTCGTGGACCAAACATAATTATCTTGTATCAAACTTCAACATAAAATGATATTTTTTCGGCTGCTAAAGCTATAAATGTTAATGTTTTTAACTGTCCGACGCTCAAACACTCACTGACACCTGCAGAACAGTTCTAGATATCTATATTGGTGCGTATAAGCTTGTCAGCTTACGTAAAGCTATGAGCTTATGCATGGTGCCATTGTTAAAAAGCCAATCGAGGAATTTCACATCGGCTATTTAAAAGGCAAGCACCTGTTGATGAAGCGGTAATCTCTTTGCGATTTTCTCGTACCACCGCGAATCTAAACACAAGGCCGCCCGCATTCAGAAAAAATGGTAACGAGCCATGTCCGGCCTGACGAGATTCAAGCGCAGCTATCACACACCAGCAGTTGTGGTATCAAGAGAACAGTCAATTGATTCGCAAAAAAAGACAACCCCGTGCATCCATGTAAAATCAACATATACAATGTCAGACGGACACTGGGCTGAACGCTCCATGCTTCCGTAGCAAATCACAGCAAGAGGACTCAAAGAAAAGTTGTGACGAGCGTTTTCTACACCATCAAATCAGAACAATAAGTCGCCCAGCTCGTTTCCAGATGTGTATTTTATGTTCAGAGTGACCAGTGGCTGCTGGAATCATATTATTCATGGTTTGAATAAAAGGTTTCACACACTCATACCCCTCCTTAAACTGGCCCAGGACCCCCCCTGCACACACACACCAACACACACCTTCTTTCTCTGGCCAGTGCTTTCCTTTGGCCCTGATAAGATGCTATCGGTAACCCTCTAAGCACTTGAGAGGCACTTTAGGAGATCACTGGAGCCATTACCATGAAAAGTAAAAGATACAGGCTATATTGATGCCAGATTAATACTGACCAACATGTTATTGATTTCTGCCCCCGCCTCCTTTTACTCTCTCCTCACCCTCCTCGCTCCTTTTTTCCTCCTTCTGCTCCGGTCTGGACCTCTGGCGGCGATCTTATTTTCTGATGGTGCAATGTTTTGTGGCCTGAGCTTGGGGAAGAGGTCCACCACCCCTCCACCTCCTCGCCCTCCACCTCCACCTCCTCCTCTTCTTCTTCTCCGCCGCTATCTATGGTTTCACAGGGCCATCCTTTAAAAGGTGCAGAGCAAAGGCTCGCCGTTATCTGCCGATGTTATTCAATTGTTACAGGACAATCTGGGCCATTAGCTGCTGTGTTAAATAATGCATCCGCTTTTAAAGGGGGGCCCTTATCTGTCCTGTGTGTGTGTGTGTGTGTTTTTTAACATTATTAGTATAGGAGTGTAATGAAAGGTCCCCGCCTGATGGGCACTGATATACCTCCAAGGTCTGATCCCGCAAAAACCTCCGCGACAACAACAGCAGCGCATAAACAAACGGTGACCTTTTTAATGAAGCCCGGCTTTTATCTCGTCTTATTAAAAAGGACAACAAGAAGCGGAAGCGCTTCGGACGAGATAAAAAATGCATCTAAATGCGTACGCCCGTCGTCTAAAGGCACGGACAATCGATCGGAAAGAGCCGCTCGGGAGGAGGCCGGTGTGTTGCTATGAGACACACAAAAAAAAAAAAAGGCTGGGGAATGGAGGAGGAGAGGTGAAGTACGAGAGGGATAACCTAAACGAGAGGAAGCCAAATGAAGAAAAAAGAGGCGGCGGCGGCGGTGGAGAAAAAGAGGAGGATGTGAAGGATGAGTGCGGGGCGAGGGAGGGAGGGAGGGAGGGATGGAGGGAGGGATGGGGATGGCGGCAGGAGAGCGATAACTGCAACTGTCTTCAGTCACAGATTTACACAGGCCATTGCACTCCCATTCTCCCCAAGCTCTTATCGGCGGAATTATTGAGCAGTGTGGCATACCATTAAAAATTCTGCTTAGATTTCACAAAAATCAAATTGCGCGAGGTAATGAACGCGGCTTTCAAACGGACGCCTCACTGATACCCATTCTCAGCGGGCAGAAATACATCTCAGTCATAATTCGCTATCTTTATTGTACTTCTACACAGACTTAACTGTGCTGCCAAAGCAGTGGAAAGCTTAATAATCGCCGCCGCCCTTGATGTTAAAGGGATGATTTTGTGGCTATTGCTTTGCAGCCATTTTCCCGCTCTCCCTCCCCTCATCCTTTTATACCCATTTCCTTCTCTATTTCCCCCCCCTTTCCGTCTCCATCAGTCTCCTCCCTTTTTTGTCCTCCCATCCCTCTCTTTCTTCTTCCCGTGTTTCCCTCCTTTCTCTGCGGGACGCGCTGTCAGCCAAGGTCGGACGGGTCAGCGCAGGTTTTTTTTTTTTTTTTCGCTTCCCTCTTCCAAAGAGCCGTTCGCTCATGACCGGGAGCTACGAAGCCGAGCGAGAAGCGCATTTCAAGGATGTCGGCGCTCCTAGTTTGGATTGGCCCGTGCTGCTCAAAACACACACACACACACACGCATGGGCACAGACAAGCACACAACTCGGTTTGTCTTCTTAATCTGTGGTTCAGGTGCATAAAAAAAATAAATAAAATAACACGGGTTTCTCACGGGCTAGACCGAAGACAAGGCTCTGCTGTCTACAGTCGCAAACAATAGGGTGAGGTAACACTAGAGGGGTGGCGGGGAATGTGCAACCACCTCATACCTTCCAACTGCCATAAATCTTACTGAGTACAGGAGTTAGTTTGCGCCATTTGACGCATAAGAAGTTGACATACTCTGAGAAGTCATTAAAATATTAGCTGAAAGAGGAGGAGTGTTTTATGATGTGTCTTTTTTCTTTTGATGAGAAGGGAAGAGGATTTTTGAAAAAGAACACGATTAAGGTGTGCATGTGCAAGAAATCATTGCCAGGTTGTTGTTTTTTTCTTTTGAGTAATTAACATGCAGCAGTTACCGTTTACAGGCTGGCAGGGTAGCTTTTTCTGGAAACCACCTTTCACTTTGTGTGCATTTGCAATAAGACTTGGCTCAAATAGTGGGAAGACGGAGTGTGAACTGCTCCACNAAAAAAAAAAAAAAAAGGGGGGGGATTGTCTGCAGACAGTTATGAAACAAAAGTCTAGAATAACAAGTACGGAACCAGAGCTAGTTTTGAACAGAAGGCTGCATGAATTAATTTGATCTTGCATCGGATGTAGGCCGAAACCTGACATGCAAGTCCCCTGGAAATGTAAAAATACGTTGCAGTAATGCAGACTGTCAACGACTTATTGTTCACTTCTCTCAGAAGTTGTAAAATTTCAGAAAATTCTCCTACACACCCTCTATCTGGGTGTCCTCTCACTTTTTTTTTTATGCGTCGCAGTGATTCATTAGCATTTATTAGCTCCGCAATGCAACGCAAGCACAGTTAACTAGCTGCCTAGCTAACTAGCTGCCAACATATAGTAGTTCCATAAAATTCTTTGTACAGTTCGCTCGCAGATGGAGCTCAGTCAGAGCGTGTACTGTGTACTGTTGAAGTTTTGCCTCATATCTACACCTTTAGAAGCAAAAAGTCAGTCTTGCAGTGTTGCAGGTATGAATTAATGCATTAGAATTCATAACAGCAACACTGCAAGAGAACGCACGCTGACTTTTTTCTTCTAAAGGTGTACGTATGAGGCAAAACCTAAACAGTACACATGCCTTCTAACATTCTGACTCAGCTCCATCTGTGAGCGAACTGCACAAAGAAGCTGGCTCTTTATTTTATGGAACTACTTATCATTCACTGACATTTGAACGCGACAGCGCATAACTAGCTGTGAACATATAGCTGCGACACAGGTTGTGTGTAGATTTGCTGCAGAAGCATGAACAAACAGCAGACCGATGAGCAATTAGTGCAGGGGAACCGTGTGCACGGGCCTTTAGATGTGATCTTATTCAATAATGCACCACAGCTGCGGTGATTATGTTGTTAATGTTGACGTTGTTGCAGATATGTGCACATAATGTGGGGTTAATGCATTAGAATTCACACCAGCAACACTGCCAGAGAACGCACTCAGACTTTTTGCTTCTAAAGGTGTACGTATGAGGCAAAACTTGAACAGTACACACGCCTCGTAGCATTCTGACTGAGCTCCATCTGTGAGCAAACTGCACAAAGAGGCCGGCTCTTTATTTTATGGAACTACTTATCATTCACTGACATTTGAACATGACAGCACATAAACAATGACAATTTGTCAGACAAACTTCACTGCTCAGAAGGATCGAGTTCCACTTAACTTAATGTCAGCCCCCCCACCCCCGCCGGTCTCATTCATCCGAAACCAAAAATAACAACCCAAAGCCCAAACAGTGTCCTCTCTGTAGCTTCCTGGCACGCACTCCATCTGGCTGGCCTTTCCCCGCAGCCAGTATCAGTGTGATGTGCCAAAGCGACAACTGCATGCCACGCAGATCTCGCCCCTCTCCTCTGTGGCTAGTTAGCCAGTTAGTGCTCTCGGCCGTCCGTTGGTCGGCCCGTCTGTACTCTGCTGGGCTTCTCCAATCACAGGCCTTAGCCCGTGCAGCCCTTAATCCAACCACGGGCTTTACCCCACCAGCTCAGTGTAATCACACAGCTAATTCACAGGCGAACGGGAGGAAGGCAATCCGTGACGGACGTTTTTTGTGCAACTAAGAATGAGCTCCCCGGTGACCAGGGGAGGTGGCGGAGTGGGAGACTGTCAATGAAGGGGCCGTGAAAAGATGGCTCCGGAAAAAAAAAAAAAAAAAGGCGAGATGCAAGGGGAATAGATGAATAGCAGAAAAACGGGCTCCAAGATAGAAGTGCGAAATAAGGAAAATGTTTGGAGAGAAAAAAAAGAGAGAGAAAGCGGGGACATGAATCTGCAGCACTCTTTCGCCGAGAGAGTGTTGAAAGCGCCATTGTGAGTCGGAACAGTCTATATTACTCAATAAAGGCTTTGATGAAAGGCGAGGCTCTGTATTAATTTGGATAAGAAACCTTTGCCTCCGTGCCCCCTTTCTCTCTCGGCTCCCATCCACGACACCTCTGTGGTTTAAAGCAAGTGTTCGGTTTCAGTTCAGCAAGCCAAGTCATTACATTTCAACATGTCGCACCTTTCAGAGGAGGGGAATTAACTGGTGCTGTTATTTCTTCATTCCCCACACGCTGGGGCCCAGAGGTACAAGAGAAAAAGAGCAAAGAAAAAAAGAAAGGTGTTGATATTTTGACATTGTCGCTTCATGCTCACTTGCATGCCTACGCCGGGACGAATGTGCTGCGTGCCCTCTGACTGTCCTCTCCGCGGAGCAGGTTCTCGCTGCTAATTTCAGAAAAACTCGGGAGGTGCAGGGATTGCAGCTTGGCTGGCTGTCTGCCCGATTTTACCGTTGACGGGCCAGTAACAAAGGGAGAGAGAATCTCTCTTACTCGTCACAGTGAAACAGTCGACAGTCAGAGCAAACAGTAGAAACCACAGACATCTACTCTGTTACTCTGCAGACGTGGCTGGAGGAGCGCAGGCAAAATGCTGACAACCCTAACCCATGGAAGGAGGGCGTACACATGCAAATGAATACCCTATAGCTCTGGGCATCACATGAATTTTTCTTGACGCCGCCATATTGGAGGGAAACTGAACTGCTGATTTCAGGCCGGACATCAAACATCGTCCTCCTAGATCAAGATTTTTCACATCTGTACAAAATCTATGTAGTATTTTATCCATCCTGTAAAGCTCCAACTTTGTAGCTGACTGTTGGTTGCCCGTGGACGCTCCGGCTCAGGTAACCCTCTTGTATAGAGTTCCGGGCGTCACATGATTTTTTTTGTTGACAGGAAAACTCTGATTTCAGGCCGTCAGAGTTTACTTTCGCACTTTAAACAGAGAACATACACAGTGATGATGTTTTCTCTCAGCACGTATTATTATTTGATGTCTCTAGCAGACAGCTGATCTGCCCTCAGTTGTGTTTTTCAGCAGCGATCCATCAAATGCACCGACGCCAACAAAAATACCACTGACTTCATAGCAAACTCCTGCCGTTAGCGTGCGCTGTAAATCTGTGTGCAGAAAGCAACAGCTCCAGGCGTGATTTGCATCTGAAATCTACACTGATCGGCCACAACATTATGACAGCAGAGGTAAATAACGTTGACCTTCTTGTGACAATTCAGTGTTCTGCTGGGAAACTTTTGTATCTGGCATTCATTCATTGGTGTGGATGTTACTTAGACATGTAGCACCCACCTAGACCAGACCAGCCACCCCCTCCCCACCCCATAGCAATGACACTCCTTGATGGCAGCAGCCATCCCCAGCAGGATGCAGCCACAAAAACAACTCAAAAAAACACGAAGAACAGCACAAGGTGTTGACCTGGCCTCCAAATTCACTAGATCCCAAACTGATCAAGTATCTGCAAGACACAGGACACCCTCAGAAGGCCCATATCCATTCTCTAACGAGTCGCCACAAGGGAGACCTGCACAATATTAGTCATAATGTTATGCCTGATCGGTGTGTATTCCATTTAAATGACAAACGCGCCTACTGTGCTGTACTGAAACTCCCTAACCCTGAGGGTGAAAGCCCTTTATAGAAAGGTGTGTAGTGGGACGTATCTTAAATTTTGTGATTCAGCCTTTCATCCAAACCTCAAGTATATAACTGACTAATGAAATGTTTAAGCTACCGCATTATCATGATAACATGTCATCACTTAGGTAACTGTGATCGGCCCACTCTGACTGATCTCTCCGGGGTTCTGTGGCACTTGTTCAGTAGTTTAGTAGATTTGTTTGGGCTGCACCGATTGGTGGACGGGTTGCCGGGGGGTGGCTGCATTTTTTTGCTCTGTTGCTACCTGTCTGGAAAACTCAAAATTGGAAAGGAGTTTGGAGGCGGGCAGCCAGGTGAAGGCAAAGAGGAGGAGGAGGAGGAGGAAGACGAGGGGTAATCTGCGCTCATTAGCAGCACCCGCAAGTGTTTCTGTGCGGTAATTTGGTCGACCAAACCAGCGCCTGCAGGGAGAAAAACAGGCAGAGAGGGGAAGATATACGGACTGATAAGGTGGTGCAGGTTCAAGTAAACTGACACTTTTATGGTGGCGGTGTGTGTGTGTGCGTAACGTCTGCGTTTGTGTTTATGCGCGAACGCAGGCACTCAGCGAGAACAGAGAGCCGTAAAAACCAACACATAAAGTCTGAAAAGCACTGCTGTTGTTACGGAGGCTTTGATATCTTCGCCGACGACGCTCAGAACAAGCAGCCAAGCCCAGAGAGGTGGAATGGAATGCTTTATCTCGCTGGGTTAATATCATTCAGTCTGCCGTGTGTGAAATGATGTCAAAGATTTATGTTTGGCAGTTGAAACCAAAACGGATGCTCGATATTAGCGGCACAAAGGCGCTACGGCAGGGGAGAGTGATGCTCAGAATATCAACTGATTAGCAGATATGAATGTGAGATTTACTCTTCAGGGTTAAATTTAAACATCAAAGACAACTTTAGCTGCATCAAGAGGGGAAAGGTAAATCAAAAACTTCAATGTAATTCTGAGACGTGTTACAAAGCTTTACTGTTTCCATTTGTCCAACTTTATACTTCTACTCGTCTGCTTCCCAAGTCAAACCATTGTATATTTAAATAGTTTGTCAACTTTAACCTTTTGGCCTTTTTGGTTCTGCTCTGATTCATGTTCACATCTTATCGGATCATCTTGTTGGGCGCCCACGTACGCAAGTTACGTGCAAATAAACTTAATTTTGAAAGAGTTCCCTCGTGTAGTACGACTTTGCAGGATTTCGACAGATGCAAACATGCACCGCATGCAGCCTGTATCATCACCCGAACTCCCGCCATGGACGATATCACCCCCAGTTCTTCAGCAGCTCCACTGGCTTCCAATAAAGTCCCACACTGAATGCAAGATCCTGCTTCTTACCTTCAAGGCCCTTCACGACCAAGCTGCTCCCAGGTCCTCCTTATTGCACCACCTGCCCGGCTGTCCACCACGGGTTCTAGAGCACTCCGGTCCTCCATGCCTTCGGAACATTCTCCCACCTGATTCAAACCCATCTTTTTAAAATAGCTTACGCCATTTAACGTCTAAGTTTAGGCTTCTGCGCCAATTCGACATCAGTTTGGTCCACCTGGTGGTAGCGTGTTTCCGCCTTAGTATTTCCGACTGCTTCTCCACCTCTGCGGCTGTCAAATCGATTGTTTTTGGATCAATAAAGGTGGAACACATCGAGGGAAGGTTGACTGAGGAGGTTCGGCGATGCGAACATTTGCACGACTCAAATTTCTGCAAAAGTTTCAGTCGCTGTTGTTGAAAGTGAAGCAGGAAGTGGAAACAAATATTAACCCGACTAGCGTTGGGGTGGCATTTTTACAGAGCGAGCCAGGTTGACGAGTGTGCAAATATAAATGGGTTTCACTGACGTAGGCTACGTGCGTAGGTCTAGTCCCACAGTACCTTAAATGAGCCTTAAAAGACGAAAATAGCCCAACAACCTTGAGAAACTGCACAATTTGTGACCTTCGATTAAGAAAATACATTCACTCAATTGTCTCATTCATCAGTTCTTATGTCTTTCTTATATTATGAGTAAAGAAAACAACTTATTAAGGCGGTATTAAGTGTTTACAGTCTGTCAGGGAATCTATACTTTTGTGCAAGTGCTTCTCTGCAGATACTGAAATGCACAAAGAAAACTTGTGCAGGTGAGAGGAACGAAATCAAAAACTTGAGGAGGAGCAACTCTTTGCGGCTCCAAACGGGTGATCAGGTGCTGATGCATTTCTCAAACACACACACACACACACACATTTAAATACATACGCAAAATGNGAGGCCTTTATTAACTCTACTGACAACTCCTGCTTTTAACCACAGCTAGGTCATGTCACACATATGACACACACACACTCGCACACACACACTAGACAAGCACCCTGCCACGAATTTGGACAGCACCCAAGACTGTTGGTGGCACCTGCATTGTTGTGAGATGTTCCCTCTTATTTAGCCATAGCATCCCTCTCCAAAATAGCAGTGAGAATAACACACACACACGCACACACACACACACACACACACGTGCAGTTTGGTTTTGGTTACAGACTGTGTTCAGCAAGAGACAGTGTGTATTACCTGTTTTAGTTGTGGCCAAGCTCAGAGAGAGATGGAGGGGGTGGTGGCGGTGCCGGGAGGAGGGGGGGCGGCAGCAGGATTAAGCCGGCTGGCTGACGTTGTGCCAACGCTAAAAAATCAAGTGTGCGCACACAAACACACACAATAACACACACACGTCCACCGTTTAAGATGTTCCTTTTGTTCGCGCCTGCCTCTGAATTCTATATAATCCTGCGGCCCGTTTTTAAAAAGTGTGTGTGTTGCGTTCATATGTGTGTGTGTGTGACGTCTCTTGAATTCTAGTACGTGCATGAATGAGAAACACACACCTTGCGAGATTAGCCTCTTCAGAAATTGGCCGATGTGTTAAAGTAGCTTTTCTGCAGAGGCGCTCGGTATCAGGAAGGGTAAAACAATGTGTGAGAGTGTGTGTGTGTGGGTGTGCGTTTGTGTGTGTGGGTGGCAAGGGAGGGTGTCCGGTTTCTCGTGAACAATGTGAAATTACATATTGTCGGCGGGTTAAGAGGGGTTGCCATTAGCTTAAAGTGGTGTTTTCTGCGAGCGGGCGCAATTTGCGGCGAAGATGTTTTGCTGCCCCGCGGAGAATTCGGCGCACACGGAATCACGCGCAAACACAAACACACACACAGGCTACATAAATGTCTCAGGCTCCAGCGGTCGCGGATCGGGGAGTGGTGTAATTTGCCTTAATTAAATCAGTTTTGCTTTTCTAACCTGGTCATGAGAGGCTTGGATGTTTGCGCACCACAGAGCGGGAGTTATTCTACACTTGTCGTATTAGACCGCATTCATTTCACCTAAAAGGTGGAGGCTGAGTTTATTACCATATGTGTGTGTGTGGGTGTGTGTGTGTGTGTGTGTGTGTTGTGTGTGTGCTGTGTGTGTACTCTTGTGGTCAGTAAGGTGATCTGAGGGCCACAGTTAAGAACACAAACAGAGATGAAAGCAAAGTGCTGAGTCAATACAACCGCCGCAGACGGCCGCATTGTTTGTGAAGAAAAGCCGACGCTGTTGAATTAAGGCAGGGGAAAAAAAAAAGAAAATACAGCACGGCTTAATTACTGTCGCATAATACCAATTATTTTGTCTCCACGCCCTTATCTTAATTACTTCAAAAGACCAACTTCAATTAGGACGTGAAAACTGCATCTAGAACTGGCAGTCCAATCCCCCAGCTCCCCACGGAGGCAACGTCACCCGATTACACAAACACACACACACACACTCACAGAGAGAGAGGATGAATCTTACCAACAAATTTGCTGATAATTAATTGACATGCCAGGCATAATATTCAGCATAAATAAATGAGCATTGTTCTGAGAACGAGGATGAAAGCGCGGCAATTAATTCCCCCGAATCGGTACAGAGCGAACCAGGCGCCGTCCAAAATCATTTCATGTGTGCAGAGATTCCAATGAAATGTCAGCGATTTATCTAATCAGCCGCATTTGAATTAGAGCAACGTGCGGTTATATGTTTCGGAGGCAAAATCAGGTCGACGCAGACCCATGAGGAACGCGCGTTGACTAATAATAGTTTAGACTCGACACATGTGGGCTCGTTGTCTGGCCTCTTCTTCTTCTGCTGCTGTTCCTCACTTAAACCCCTAAAAGCTATGGAATCAATTGGTAATATTTCCAGCGGACAGTTATGGAGGAGGTGCTCGTTGCTTTCATTTACCAACCATAAATCCTGCATTCATGCCGCTGACATTTATAATGGATGGAATCGTTTACAGAAGAACACAGAGAGTTTCGGGAGCGGACTTAAATGTTTGAAAACTCGGATCCTCCGTTACAGAAAAACTTGCATTTTAATGCAACTGACACTTTCAAATGATCAACTGCGTATTTACTGGCCACTGTACAAAGTCTTTAGCTATTAGCTACTCAACGCAGATTAAAGTATACAATGCGTGCAAACCATGACCAACAATGTAGACAATTCGCTGCAATATAGAAATGTTGTGTACAAAATAATAACAAGACAGTTCTTTGATAGATATCTATCTTTACAAAAATTCCCCCTAAACCCAATTAATGGCGTAAAAATGGATGAAACCTGTCTTGTACAGAACTGACCAAGTTAAAGGTCAAGAGTTGTAGTGATGATTGCCAACAAAAAACTTTGGCTATGTCTGATACAGGGTTACCTGTACCTAAGCCGGAGCGTACACTGGTGACCAACAGTCAACTACGAAGATAGAGCTTTACAGGATGGATAAAATTCTACGTAGATTTTGCACAGATGTGAAAAATCTTGATCTAGGAGGACACTGTTTTGATGTCCATGTGATACTATGGATACAGGGCCTGAGCCATGTGGCCTAGTTTCAATCATGGGGGTGTGGAAAAAGGACAGACACCAAACATCCAAACTCCATATGTCTGCAACGATCTGTTTCAATCATGCATCTAAGAAGAATTTCTCCAACATTATAATTGTGAATTCCATCATTTGCAAGCTTGTCCCATTAGAGGTGACATTTAAGACTTCCAGAGTAATTTACATGTTATAGAGAGCCAGCCAATATCATCGTATTTCCATGTTCAGGCTCCGTTCTAGGGAAAATGAAACTAGTAAGCTGAATACTGTCCAAGACCTTCGCCTGAAAACCCTGCCAATCCCTTTCAAATTTAAAGCGTTGCCAGACTGTCCTACTGAGGGCTTTTTCTTTTTGTACTGCACCTGAGACGTAGGTATTGAGGCGAGTTGCACAGCAAGGCTGCAGCAGAGCTTTTTAAAACTGACAATGTCTGAATGAAGAAACCGGCACACTGTATCCCAGTGTTGCCTCTGCCAGGCAATATGCATGCCCATCTTTCATCTTCTTTTAGAGCAGAAATGAGTTGTTGACACAGGCTTGTCTCATCTTCTAAAAGACCCTTTAGTGTCCACTAAGACTGAGGCTGAGAGGGCTAAAGTGCAATGTGTGTGTGTGTGTAGGGGAGGTGTGGGAGTCCAGGAGAATGGGGTGATACTCGGGGTGTGTTTGTGAAGAGATGAAAGGTAATGCGGACCATCAGGTCACGTCTGGCTACATGTCGAAGGGCTGGGAAGCGTTTACCGTCTTAAACCTGGGGAGGGGGAAAGAGATGGGTGGGTCACATGTTGGAGAGACTCTTTCGGAGGGTGAGTAAGGCGGTAGGTGGAGGAGGTGGTGTTCTTGTCCCTGACCCATGTCTAAGTGGCGCAGCAATGTTTACTGTGAGGAAGGAAGCTGTCAACTCTGTTTGCTCCCATCTCAGCAAGACGGAGCAACTCCTCACCCAACCCCACCCACCNACCTACAACCCCCCCACCACCACCACCACACACACACAAAGACAGACAGACACCACTGTGCAGTACATTTCTGAAGACAGAAAATCAAGACCGAGAGAATAAGTAGTGACTCCATTTGGTCTGCGTTGGTCCCGTCTGCGACAGTGTATGTCGGGGCCACAGCGAAGGGCCTCCCCCCCGAAAGGGTCCAGAAGTGATTGACAGGCTTTCTACTTGAGGTATAGAGTTTCTCCCTGGTGTAAAGTCCCTGTGGCTCTCCTCCAAAGGGTGACTGCATTCCTGACCAGGTCATGAACTGACCACCTTTTACCACCGCCACCCCCACTACAAGCCCCCCCAAACCTCTTAAACACACCAAGGCTGCAGGGCAACCCCAGAATCAAGCACAGCTCGATTTTTTGCGTTTCTAACTCATGACGTTAAGTTATTCACCATGTCTAAATTTCAAGATCACAGCGAGTCTGCACGAGTTTTGCCTTAAATCGTGCTCAGTTTCAAATGCTCTTACATCATGATTGAGTCTGGACCAACAACATCATCTAATAAAAGTTTGGTTTTAAATCAAAAGTCCTTTTTTGTGCATTTCGGCTTTTACTCTTTGGAAAAAGTGATTGTATTCTCTCATTTTATTTTTGCCCCATTCTCATCTGGCCGGTACAACCTGTATTCCCAAAATAGAGGTTTTGTTCACAGCTGGACAACATTAGGACAATTTGTGGACAGTACAAAGAAAGCTCAAGGACACTTTTTGTCAGACCACAACAAATGACGTTTGAGGTCTTCAGAAAACATTTTACATCCTCTCTGTAACATCCCGATGGTGACTTAACCGGTCAAATTACAGTGAAGCTGGGCCACAGCCAATCAGATCTGAGAGTGAACGGTGGGGGTGAGATACAGGAAAGGAATGGAGAAAGTGGAGCGCACATCAAGTGTGTTTTGGTTCTGCCTGAACTTTGTCAAAGTTTGCATTATTTAACTGTTTGCAGGTTGAGTAATACTCTCAACGAAGACTAACCTGACTGTCAAGTTGCAGTCGGGGGCTGGTTTCACAAGACCTTTGACTCTGAAATTTGCTGTTATAAGCGGTTTAGGCTTCTACGTCAATCGGCTGTTGTTACGGCTACAGCCCAGACCCTGTCCAGATCCTAACGGTGTAGCCTGTTCTTCACCGCCTTAGAAATGTAACTATGCAAAGCGGCAACGCAGACCACAAGAGCTGTGATTGATCCGCTTGGAAGTAGCATGCTTCTGTTTTAGTATTTCCTGCTGCTTCTCCACAAACAAAATTGATTGTTTTGGATCCATAAAGATGAAACACACTGAGGAAAGGTTAACTGAGGAGGTTCAGAGATACAAACAATTGTATGATTGGCGAAATTTCGGCTAAAGTTTCAGTCGCCATGGTTGAAATTGATGCAGGAACTAGAAACAAAGTGTTTGGGTGGCGTTTTATAAATGGCTCACACTGGCAAAGGCTACGTACGTAGGTTACGGCGCCTAGTCCTGCAGAGGAATAAACTCCGCTTTAGTCCATATAGAAAAGTACCACCATTCAGCAGCCATCCTGGTAATGTGGGTAGTTAGTTTGAGAAAGACCAAGTTTCTACTTGAACTAATGGAGAAGGCATCAACTGCTTTTTACGTTTGGTGACTTTTACATCTCAAGTGCACTTTCTGTCTGAAGTCCATCTGGACTTAGTCCTACCATAGTTTACACTGTCCTGGACCTCAACTCTATGCAGGAAATGTGTCCCACTGGTTCCATCTCTGTCGTTGCAGAATATTCGCATAGATATTTATTATGATAGATATTTATGGGTTTCCTTGGTGACACCAACTAACAGCTGAAGGAGGAAAGCACTTAAGATGCTTCAATTATGGTTTGCTGATAAAAGTTGTGGAGCAAACCATGAGATGTAAAACAGCTTTGAGTTCTTGGACAGAATTCATTGGAAATTGATTGTGGCTGCATTTTATCTTGATGTGATTGTGAGTTACCCAGAATTTCAAACAAATTTCTCATAGATAGTCAAGAGCGAAACTGCGATCAAGTGTTGGTAGGTTGCAATCGTGTGTTTTTATTTCTTCAGATCACAGGTTCTGTTCTTCATTTGTAAAGTGTGCTATATATGCAGACTTATTATTGCATCCATAGAGAGTTGAGTAATATCAAGACATGCGTGTGAGCCCCTATATTACCACCACTTACAGCTGTAACATGGCGTAGCGGTCCCTATAGAGTAATTGTCTCTGTTTGCGTTGCCATTGTTGTGCCTGTGGGTGGGGTGTTGGGATGGATTAATGCGCCGTCATTGTTTATTTCTTTTTTTATCCTGGCCACATTTTTGAGCCTATAACCGCTCCATCTTCTCTTCCCTCCCATTCTACCACACACACACACACACACACACACGGAGATACACCTAAGCCCAGCCCCAGCACCCTTCGGGCCTACCTCTGGGGGCCCCGAGTGTGATGAGCTGCGCCCATTCCCCGCCGCCTGTACTCTCAATCTCTATCTCGACCCCAGCAGAAAGCCAAGGAAATTACGCGCCTTTTCCTGGAATGTGATTAGATTCCTGATGTTGGCAGCCACACATCTCTGTTTTTTAATTGGGTTCCGAGGCGCGACGAGATTAGCCTCGTGACATCATTGATGGTCTGTTTGTGTGTGTGTGTGTGTGTGTGTGTGTGTGTGTGCAGGGAGGTTGGTGGTGTCTGCTGATAAGAGATGGTACAGGGGGTGTCAGGGGTTTGTGTAGATGAATCCCCCCCACCACACACACTCCCCGATGGAGGAGGCTTACTAATAGGGTCTATGAGTGTGTTTTCTTTTGCTCAACATATACGCGTGTGAGCTCACACATATGCATAAACGCATGGAGAGGTGTTTGTTTGCTTTTGTCTGTGGGTGCATAACGAGTAAAATGTTCATGCGGCATTAGTCACATCTCTTTAGTGTCACTCTGGTAATTGTTGCTTCCATAGAAACAGTTTAACAGGGATGTAGCAGTGCTCTCTACGATTATGCAGACAAAATACTCCTTACGTTACTACAAGCATCTTGTCATCCTTCTGGCAACATTTTCAGTTCTTTGTCGGCGACTTTGACTTGACCAAAAAAGGGTCATATACAAAGCGATTCGCTCTCCGTCTCTGTGCAGCTCGTCGCTAATGGACCTTCCAGACTCTGGTTGCCAAGGTAACAACTACCAGGTGTTGCAGACTTAAACAAGCAGAACAAAAAGATATTGCTAGCGAGGTAAACGTTTCATGGAGTCTGCGCTTGCGGCCGTATATCAATCAACCGTATGAGTTGCTTCCATTGGTCGAATTGCGTCAAAGTTGAGATCAGATCAGTTTAGTACCCGCCCACTAACGGTTGATGAAAGTCAAGTGGACGCCGATTAGTCGCTGATGGCGTCTCTAATAAAAGTAATACTTTGCATCAATGAAATCTGTATTCTTGGCCTGAATACATACGCTGCTAGAGTGCTACACACTGTGCGCTGCAGATATGTATAGCCTGTATAAAAACAGGCAGCACCTCAGCACCATCAGCAGCATTTACTAGTACGTGTACTGCAGCTAAAGCTCTAATAACTTTATCAAATAGTTGATGCACAGCCTCCTTCTCCTACCACACGACGTTTGGTGAAATCGTTAACTGACTGCTATCCCTCTGCTAGCATTAGCATTAGCCTTTTCAGATGCATTGCAGTAGTACTTTAGTTGTATTTCAGGACTGACATGCCACGGTAGTATGGAATTCATCTTTACAGAAGTATTTCCTCATTCTTAACGAACCGCTGCTAGTTTGCTGCAACCACCCATTCACGGTCTCTCGTCACGACATTAGCGTCCGCCCATTAAGCTGGCGGATTTCTTTTCAGCCGATCAAAAACTGGTATTATTAGTGGGAATTACTTAGTTGAGTTACCTGACAGGTGAATGATCTTATGATTCCAGGGAGCACAGCTACGGGAATTTAAAAAGCACCTGTGAGAAATTGGAAACAACCAACTAGAGAGGAACCTTGGTTCACTTGCTTGAGGTTCTTTTCTTTTAAATCAGCCATTTTTCCTTGCCACCGGCCAATGTAATGCTCCCCCTGGGGGTTTCACGCCCTGGTTTCTAGAAAGTGAACACTTCATAGTAGCTGCATGCTATAAAGCATTCGTACATACTTCATTTATTAGAATTATAAAGCATCACTCCTACATTAATAGACTGTTGTAGTCTCATTTATTCATGCGCATCTGTTTACTAAATTAATTTTTCAGACTTTACTAAAGATGAATTTATCATTTATAAATTAAAGTATTTACAAACCAGTCATTTAGGAGTAATCAGAGGTTCATAAGATCAGTTACAAAGTAAAAGTGAACCATTAATAAACTATTTAAATGTACATTTATACATCTTATCTTTTTACACATGTACTAATAGTTACTAAGTGTGTTAATAAATGGTTTATTAACATACATTTTTACAACATACACAGTCAGGAGCCCAGATCTCAGCAAACTAGATCCAGACTGTAACAAACCAGGTTCAGACTTTCATTTTTTTCCTGCAACGTGCCCCACGGCGCTCTAGAGGTAGCTTGTTTTAACACGAATCTTCATGCAAATTAGATCTTTTTTTTTTTACCGTCTGTAACATTTCTATTCAAAGTTCAGATTTGTTTCTCGATGCAATTTTGAAAGTGAGAACGAGTAAAACAGGTGCAAGGACTTCCTGGTTATCACCCGACAAAACTAGCGCCAGGAAACTTTCACCTGCAGTCATCACTCATGAAGGTCATGGACAGCGTGAATAATAACGGATGGTGGTGGTGGTGGTGGTGGNAGGGGGTCGCGAGGGTCTCCCACTCCTCGCCTCCTCGGGCCCCCGCATCCCTCTCCCCCCACCCCTCCATTAGCTCGCGTCTCCTCCTCCTCGGGCCAGAGAACAATCAGCCTGGCGTCTGATACTTCCTGCCCGGCAATAATTACCCCACCTAATTAAAACTTAATTGCTGGCCTCTCCGACCGCCATCTTAAATGAGCAATGGGAGCCGGGGCGGGGGCGTAAGCCTGCTGGGATGTTTGTGTGGACGGCAAATTGGTTTATCCCTATCAGATTCCTCAGTCCCTGGCCCGGCGCACGCTACTGCACCGCTCTACTGCCCAGAAACAGAAAGAAAGGGAGAAGGCTTAATGTGATGGAGGCCAGACAAGGCCTAATGAGATATACTTTTTTTTT
>JASGAT010398340.1:0-24373 GCA_030220025.1 Chelon auratus
GCTTTGTGTCTAAAAATGTTTTTTCGTTTGTTTCTGCGCCAGTCATGAACCTGGACCGCTTGGAGAACCACACCCATGTGCGTCGTCGTTTCCCGCGCTACCACACCACCATGTTTCGTGGGCAGGCTCTGTGGGATCCCTACACTCACGTGATACTGCCCCCCGCTGCCCTGGTGCCGCAACGGCAACAGCAGCAACACAACTGGAAGGAGAAGGAGCGGACGGAGAAAGATTGTAAGAACAGACACACACTAAGAGAGTCTTCAGAGCGTTACGGGGATGAAAACCGAGAGACATACTCACCCAGATTTCTCAATTTTAGCTTCGACCTCTCAGAACGCTGCTTCGGCGCCGGTCAGCATCTCGTCCAATCAGACGGGGGAATACACTGCAGCCAGACGCACAGTTTCACTGCCCGAGCCGCCGATCACCATCGTCATCATGCTGATCTATCGGAGTCTCGGCGCCGCCCTCCCTCCCAAGTACCACACAGACCGGCGGGGAGTGAGGTGGGAATCAGTCGCACTTAGAACAATAAACATCTGATTACAGCCGCTCTCGAAATGTCTAACGAGGGATGCAGGCTGAATGCAGAAATCTGGATTATCTGGCGTACTGCGCTGATTACATAAGCGTTACGCTCAGAAAATCTTTATTTGTCTCTGATTTTCAACAATAACTTGCCATGAATTGATCTAAAATGAAAGAATAAAGTGAAAACAAGAACAAAAAGGCATGTCCCGAGGCCAAAGTGTTCAACCTTTATATTTCAGTCTCATAAGATGGATGAAATTATAGCACATCTTTACATCTGAGACGCTGGAACTCGATAACTTTATGCATTTTTGCTTAATAAATGACCCAAAGGAATAATTGTGACTGTAGTCAGCTGAGTAATCAGTTGGTAGAGTAAATGATTCAGGGCTAATTTCAATATCGCCTTATATGGCATCTTTTCTTTCCCTCTCTCTCTCTCTCTCTCTCTCTCTCTCTCACCTCCTCACCTCTCCTCTGGGTTTAATTACCACGTAACAAACTGCCCCGTTTTCAGTAGGAGTCAATAAACAGTCATTTATGTCTCGTGTTGAATAAAAATCTAATTCCTTTTTTCCTTTGCTTTCTGTCTGATTTATTTTCGTGGATGTCTGGTAACTCTGTACCCCCTCCTCTCCTCTCCTCTCCTCTCAGGCTTCCCAGACACCCAACAATGAACTCCCCGGTGGTCACGATCTCCGTCTACAACAACCAGACGTTTGTGGGCGGACACTTGGACCAGCCCATCCTGCTGGAGTTCCGGCTGCTGGAGACGGCCAATCGCAGCAAGCCTCTGTGCGTGCAGTGGAACCACAGCAGTCCGTGAGTACAGACTAACACGCACTCGCTCATCTGCCGTTTCTTTGTGATTGCATGTAATGCTGCACACTGCATGCACAAGGTTGACAGAGCTACTTTAAATTAATTTCGCTGGCACGTGGACTAATTAGTCTCAAGATATTTGTCGCACAAAATCAGCGTTGTGAGACCACGGCAAGATTTCTATGAGAAGATGTTGATCGAGTTTATGAATCGATATTGGGTCTTTCAAATCAATTTGAATTGGAAAAGCATAGTAATCTTAGTAAAAAAATATGTTCTCAGTGGCTGAATTAATATCACCACTATCACAATATCACAATATCAATATCACACCACTCAGCCACAACATTATGACCACTGACAGGAGAAGTAAATAACATCGACCATCTTGTGACAATTCAGTGTTCTTCATTGGTGTGGATGTTACTTAGACATGTAGCACCCGCCTAGACCAGACCGGGCACCCCCACCCCATGGCAATGACACTCCTTGATGGCAGAAAGCAGTTTAGGAACAACTCAAAAAACACATGAAGAACAGCACAAGGTGTTGACCTGGCCTCCAAATTCACTAGATCCCAAACTGATCCTGTGGGATGATCCTCAGAGGCCCCTCCCCTTAACCCATAGGACGCAAAGCCCCCCCACTAACAACATTCTGTTGCCAGACACAGGACACCCTCAGAAGTTCCCATGTCTATTCTCTGATGAGTCACACCAGTTTTTGAGGCACCTACACAATATTAGGAAGGTGGTCATAATGTTATGCCTGATTGGTGAAAGTGTATGTTAAATGTGCAGTAGTAAACACCTTCCAAATGCCAAAACAAATTTTTGAATTAGTCTCAAAGAGCATGTTTATCACAAATTTGGAACACTTGTTCTGTTACTGTTGATTATGAAGACCCAGAGTAGTAGTAGTAGTCTTTTTATGTCATGTGTCTTTATAGTAATCCAAATTTCAAATACAATCCTTCCTTATTAACACTGTCTTTTTTTTTACAGGCATGAACCAGGAGGTTGTTGGACGGTGAGGGACTGCATGGTGGTGTACAGGAACACATCCCACGTCCGCTGTCAGTGCCACCGACTGGGCACGTTCGGCGTGCTGATGGACAGTTCACAGAGAGAGGTTAGCAATCAGTCACTCAGCCACGTATTGCTAATCAAATTAAATCAAGGTTTTAATGCTGATGTATTCACCGCTCCCTTTAAAATCATAACGAGGTGCGTAATGGACTTCCCGCCCGTGAACGCTACCTGCGGTCGACATCTTAGCTGGTAATTGCGGGATCTGGTCGACGTGAAAGTAGGAAATCTTAAGGAGAGAAATCTTGACTGACATCTGCGGGGCTGAAGGAAGTCTTGTTACGGCTGTTGAACATTTTCACGGCTTAAACCGTAGACCGTTACTCCCCGGCATACCAAGTTGGTGATCAGAGCTTGACACATGAAAACCCGTAGAATAGTTTAAGTTTTACATCTCTCCGAAGTTTTTACACTAAATTAAGCATGACTTCAAAGGAAATATTATCACCGGTCCAGTGATATGAGAAGAGGAGTACGGCGTCTATTTGAGATGCTGCACAAGTGCCAGTTTTGTGCAGATGAAATTCCGGTGGTGTCTTACATGTTCACTGATACGCATTAGATTGGTCTGTTGTTTGATTCCTCTAGTCATGCTTTAGAGAGTCATTCATTAATCTGTGAGTCTATCCCAGCTGTCATTGGGCGAGACCATGGACAAGTCTCCAGTCTATCGCAGGGCCAATCTAGAATCCCTATTAATTACAATTAACCTAATGAGCATGTCTTTGGCCGGTGGGAGGAAGCTGGAGTACCTGGAGAGAACCCACGCAGACACAGGGAAAACATGCAAACTCCACACAGAAAGGAACCAGTCCCAGGACCCATTTAGAGATTCATAATCTTATAGATGTATATCCTGTAATGTCCCTTTTCTTTTCTTTTTTGCTGTGTTCACACTTGTGGCGAACACAACAACAACAGCAAGCTGCAATTCATTTTTAATGCACGCTGGCGATATGAAACGATAAAAAGTGGCGGACTTTTTTCCACACTCCAATGACGCGTCATCCAACCATATGTGTTTGTTTCACCGGTTTATTTCTAAACTGATGTAACACCAGCAGTGACAACGAGCACGCTCTGCTGTTTTGTAATTTTTTTTATTTTATTTTTTTTTTTCGCTCATAGTGTGAATTCAGCAGAAAGCTCCGCTCTACCGAAAGCTGTGTTGTGTATGGTCGACTCCCGGCCTGTGTCATGTCAAAATAACCGCTAGAGAGGCGTCATGCAGATGTGTTCAATTTTTGTCGTAGATAAGTCGCAGAAGAGAAGGCTGGCCTCACGGCGACACAAACCACAACGGCTGGGAATGGTCCAAAATCCATTTCCTTGTTCTCGTGTCTCAGCTGCCACGCAGAAAATTCTCCCTTATTCAGCCTCCTACACTCCATTAGACGCCTTCTCTCTTTCCTGTGCTGCAGCGATTTAACTGAAGGCAACAGTTTATCCACATTTATTAAATTAAATTCTAATATGAGCCGCTCAGTTCCAGTTGCTGTTGTGTGAAGCACAGAGAGAAAGTCAACACAGCTGATGATTAGTCACCACTCAGCATTTTAGTGGCGTGATTACAGAGCGATGCCGACACACCAGCGCACAGGTGGAAATCATAGACTGTAAATAAAGATGGACGGCAGAACAGTGCCTCGAAAGTGTAGCTAAAGCAAGTAGAGCTCCCCCTGGTGGCTGGCTTCAGTATATGTCATAAGCTCCACCCCCTCCATGTTAGTGGGTGGGACTTGGGGCAAACTAAAACACGAAATTAATGTAATGGATGGTTTCAGACTTTTTAGGTAGCAATGCTGATGCATACTCAAGTGTCAGTTTTGTTGTAGTTAGATATTTGACACTACAGAAAGAGGATGTGACCTCATCATGACTATCAGTTGCCATGCCAACCGCTCCACAAAGCAGCCCTGTGTGACCACGAGAGTAGGAATACATAAATAAGTAGATTCTGGCTGCAAACTCGCAAGATGGTGCCACCCGTGTCCGCGGGAAAATAGCGTCAGTTTGGTCAATGCAAGGAAGTGAGGACGCGTAGTTCATATTTATATACAGTCTATGCTAGAAATACATTCACATATATATACATATATATAAACCAAGCTTTACTCCTGTCTGTGTGAACATTTTGCTAACTCTTGACTTAAAGTTATATAGACACTAAGCGGTAGAGAAATAGTCTATTTAAAGCAGCTTTATAATGCCTAGAGGCTTGCTTATTGTAAAGACACAACCTTTCCTGATGTTTTCATCGACGCTCTTTTCATATGAAACAACATCGTGACTCGTGCAGCTTTCTTTTCTTCAGCTCGTTTTCTTTCTTTCCAAACAATTTAACATCTCCGATATAAGTAATGTCAACTCACGCTGAAGGCAGACAGGCACCCTGCAGCATTTCAGGGTGTTAAAATGATTCCCTTTCATCTTTTTGCTTTATTTCACCTAGTAATATGACATTTTATCTGTCGTTCATGCTCTGCAGTGCACTTTCTTACCCTCACATATTCATCCTCCACTGGTTTCCCCCATCATTTCCTCTGCCCCACCACCTCATCTGATATGAACCCAATAACACCTTGTCTTGTCTTTTCTCCGCGAGCAGCAGCTGGAGGGGGATCTGGAGACGCTGGCCCTGGTCACATACACCTCCCTGTGCCTCTCCATGCTGGCCCTCCTCCTCGCCGTCCTGGTGCTCTCCTGCCTCCGCGGCCTCAAGTCCAACACCAGGAGCATCCATTCGAACACGGCAGCAGCCATGTTCCTGTCGGAGCTCGTGTTTTTGCTCGGGGTCAATCAGACTGAGCAGCAGGTATTTACTGACGGGAGGTTGTCTCTCCGTCCATCTTCAATCTGTCTCAACTTTAGCTTGCTTGTTTTCCATTTTTTCACACCATTGTAACTACAGGTGCCTTTTTTCCCTAATATTATGAAGAGGCAAGGTATGATTTGCAGATTTGGAGCATTTTTCCAAGCAGTATCTAAAATTTTACATTACATTCTTATCTCCCTTTTCTCACCCTCTGTTTTGCACCTTACCACCCACTATTATGCATAATCATGCTTCTCCTTTTACTTTGCGTCCTGTTCCTGTTACGCCCAATACTTTGTACATTTTCTATATTCGTCGGCCTCTTTTCTCTCTTCTTGCTTCCTCCTGACCCCTGTATCTCTGTGTTATAATACATCATTTGTGTGTGGGTGTATTTAAAGAGCAGCGAGTCTTGCGGTACCGCACACAAATATGTGCTCACTCAGCATGAAATCCAATTAATTAAGCTGTATTCCCCCCCCACACACAGTCGACTCCACAGCTCTTACAGTGCAACCGGTTACTTCTGGCCAAACAATATGTTCTCTAATTCATATACATCATGCTCGGGAGAGCGTGTTAGAGCTCGCAGCAGTCATGTGTCTCTTTATGCGCTAGTGCATATTTTAGTCTTTCTGTGTTTTCTCGTGTAGCTTGTTGTGTTCTGTGTGTGGGAGTGTGAGATACACCATCTGGCCTTCTTACTGCCAAGTCCGCTGCTTTTTTTTTCTTTAGTCATCTTTAGGCTGTTGCTAGGAATTGGTACTGAGCTTCTTTTAACCCGAGAGCTGGCCCTCGTGGGCTTCCTCAAGAGCAGTTTTGAAGTTCAGAGCGGTGTCCTCGGCCATCGGCATCTTTGGACTCCTCCAAAAATGGGCGGAGAGGTGGAAAGCGAGAGAGAGTCCAGTTGAGGCGGGACCTGCACCTATCAGCCACAACATTAAAACCACAGACAAGAGAAGTGAATAACGTTGACCATCTTGTGACAGTTCAGTGTTCTGCTGGGAAACTTTTGGACCTGGCATTCATTCATGTGGAGGTTACTTAGACATTTGGCACCCACCTAGACCAGACCAGGCACCCCCACCCCATTGCAATGACACTCCTTGATGGCAGCAACCATCCCCAGCAGGATGCAGCCTGACACAGACACACACAAAAACACTTTAGGAACAACTAAAAAAACATGAAGAACAGCACAAGGTGTTGACCTGNCCCCCCCTCCACCACTAACAATATTCTGATGCCAAACACCACAGAACACCCTCAGAAGACCCATGTCCATTCTCTGATGAATCACAACTGTTTTGGAGGCACAAGGGAGACCTACACAATGTTAGGAAGGTGGTCATAATGTTATGTCTGATCGGTGTACTTTGAAGTGGAAATGAAGCTGTCAGTCAAACTGAATTTGCTCAAGGGGTTTCCACTGACAAGCATGACAAAGAAAAAGAAAAGGAATATAGCTTTGATACAGCTTTCCGGCGGCGCCATCATGTTGCACTATACCCTGTGACATCGCGGCGTTGGTTACGGTAAAAGACCGATCATACAAGACAGATGGTGAAAGACAAGACTGTGCTGGGGAATCTACGGGTTTCAAGCCAAGAACAGTCCCTAAACAGTACCCCTGTGCTGACAGATAGCCCCCGATGGGCACTGATGTGACTATGCAGTGAATATTTGTTGGAGGGAGATCACATTGAGTAGAAAACCGTTGAGGCAGGCAGGTTAAAATTCATGACGTAGGGCTTTTTGGAAAAACCCACCAGAAGTGCAGAAAGTCAGCATTCATCAACATCTGTCACAAAATCCTATCGCTTCAATGTCAACATCATCGACTACAGAACAGTTCCCCAGCAGCGTCTCTCTCCAAACAGCAGCACACACTTGTTGCTCAATTCCCACCGACAACAGTCAGACACACGTCCCCTAACGCTATTCACAGAATATCTGCAGCACAGGAACGGTTATCAGTTATTTGATGGCAGCTTGGATGTACAATACGGCATCTGAAATGCCTGTCAGCAACTTAAAATACGCTTACATGTGTCCAAGCTTTGAGAGCCGCCTGTCAGAATCCATTTGATTTAACTCGCAGACTTGTCCACGTTGTTTCCTGGGGTTGGTTCTTACTTTGGACAAACAGCACCACACTTCTCTTAGAAGCTGGTGACGTGCCCTTTCAGACGTTTTTGGTGATTTAATTCAACGCCTCTTGTGTTTGAATGGCATTTTTCTCTTATGGTCAAAACAAACAAAACAAGACAAACAGCTCCAGAGTTCAAATAAACCTCTCTGGACATTCGTGAACGCAGCCCGAGGGTAATTTCTCAGGAAGCTTAAATGCTAATGCTCTGCATTATTCATTGAGACATTCAGTTGTACTGCCACAGGGAACAGCAGCACTTAACTGAAGAAAGGATTTTGAAGTTTATCTGCACGCCTTGACACAATTTCTTTCCTGATGATGTGCAATCATGTTATTGGCCTGACCTCAGACATCCACAGTTATACCAGGGGAGACAAAGCTTTTCATGTGCATCAGTACAGTACATATTATCCCTTCAGTGCCTAAAATACACCAATCAGCCACAACATTATGACTGCTCACAGGAGAAGTGAATAACATTGACCGTCTTGTGACAATTCAGTGTTCTGCTGGGAAGCTTTTGAACCTGGCATTTGTATGGATGTTACTTAGACATGTAGCACCCACCTAGACCAGACACCCCCACCCCATAGCAATGACACTCCTTGATGGCAGCAACCATCCCCAGCAGGATGCAGCCTGACACAGACACACACACAAAAATGCTCTAGGAACAACTAAAAAAAACCCAAAAAAAACCATGAAGAACAGCACAAGGTGTTGACCTGGCCTCCAAATTCACTAGATCCCAAACTGATCAAGTATCTGTGGGATGATCCACAGAGGCCCCTCCCCTCAAAGGCCCCCCACTAACAACATTGTGCTACCAGACACCACAGGACACCCTCAGAAGACCCATGTCCATTCTCTGATGAGTCACAACTATTTTGGAGACACAAGGAGACCTACTCAATATTAGGAAGGTGGTCATAATGTTATGCTTGATCGGTGTATATGACTGTAAATTAATGATTCCCTGTCATATCAGTAATCACAGTTAACAGTTACTCCCGGGTGTTAGTGCAATAATTCAGCATTTTTTACAGCGTTCATTTACATTTATATCAGTTATTTTGCGCTTTAACGCATAAACTCTGTTCATTAGTCACATTAGTAATTCAATCAGGAACGGCTGTTACTAATTGTTGACACCTGCTCTGCTGTAATAAAGACTCGTTGGTCGTTTGACAAGACGTCTGCATTTCAATTGCCACACATTCATTCCTTAATTTCTCACATTTTTTTCTTTCATGCTGCCTCAGTTCTCTACAGTTTTCTGCTCTTTCTTCTGTTTCCTTTAACCGCTCTCTGTCTTTCTCTCCCTCCAGTTCTTGTGCACAGTGGTCGCCATCTTGCTCCATTACTTCTTCATGTCCACCTTCGCCTGGATGTTCGTGGAGGGCCTTCACATCTACCGGATGCAGACGGAGCAGCGGAACATCAACTACGGAGCCATGAGGTTCTACTACGCCATCGGCTGGGGTGTGCCCGCCATCATCACGGGTAACGCACGTATTATCGCATTCGCTCTCCGGCAGACACGCGAGATTTCTGTGACACGTGGAAAATAAGTCAGCCAACTGCGTTATCTCTGCCGCGGTTACACATTCGTGCCAACACGGTGTCATATACAGTATGTGCACAGACGTACACATCGCGCACACACGTTCACGGCGGCTCTGGCTCGGGAGATAAGCCGTCATATTGACACTTGTATTAAATGGGGTTTCAGTGGCATTTTAATATAGAGATATTAAAGCAGAGATACATGTGGGTAATTTCAGCCGTGACATGTAGTGTAAGCAAGTAATATCTTCACTCTGCTTCCTTTGCAACACACACAAACTCGTGTTTCTGTCTTTGTGAGGACGTTCCATTGGAATAATTCATTCCCTAGTCCCTAACCCTTAAGTGCGGTTTATGCCTCTCCGGGACTAGACGCCGTAACCGACACCAGTGCGAGCCAATTATACTTGTTCATTTATACAGTCGGGTTAATTTTTGTTTCTACTCCCTGCTTCACATTCAACAATGGCGACTGAAACCTTCGTAGAAATTTCACTGAAGACGAGTCGTACAAATGTTTGTATCTCCAAACCTCCTCAGTTAACCTTTCCTCGATGTGTTCCATCTTTATTGATCCAAAACAATCAATTCGAAAATTGCGGAGATGGAGAAGCAGCAAGAAATACTAAAGTGGAAACATGCTGCTACCAAGCGGACCAATCACAGTCGTAGTTACATTTCTGGGGAGGTGCACATCAGGCTGCGGCGTTGGGGTCTGGGCTGTCACCGTTGCTATGGTGCCAAATTGACGGAGAAGCCTATTAACCCTAACAACACAACTTAAGTGTTGAACGCAGGGCTGTCAGACTCATTTTAGTTCAGGGCGCCACATAACAGCGCAATTTGATCTGAAGCGAGCCGAACCAGAAACATAATATCATAATACCCTTTAAATAATGACTACTCAAGATGTTTTCCTTTGTTTTAGTGCAAAAAAGTACGTCACCTTACCTTGCATACCTTTTACAAAACATTTTCTGAACAACCTGACATTTTTTAAGAAGAAGAAGTACAATGTCAGCGCTTTGCTGCCATCTACAGTTTAGTTCTCGGTCTCAGTGTCGTGTTACGTCCACAACTCTTACTGAAACAGTGCGCCCACTAGTGGACAGTGCAGTTAACCCTTTGTAGGGCGAGGAGCCACACTTGATAACTTCCACACACATTTTAAATTGCGTCCCTGTGTCTCTCAATGAGGTCGAGAAGAATGTGGTTTTCACCCAGTCAGTCAGCGCAACGTTATCAGGTCGAATGTGGTATGCAAGGTCCACCTCTGCATGAACACTGAGCATAACTGCTTTATTAGATACCATGAAAAAGAAGAGGCCCAATGTTGTCTCATGTGATAATGTGTATATTGACAAGTGCCTGAATCGGCACTTATGTTCTAACGTTCTAAGTACATGTTTGCATTTGTTTACCACTTAAGGTCAAGGAACCATATATGGTAACTAACTAAAAATGTCTTTTTATGCCTTACAATAACACTCTAGGGTTTCGCAAATTCATCCCGCAGGGCTCTATGTATGTCTTCACAGGTTTTATCCCTTGAAACATTGTGGGGCCCAACACAAAATGCCCATGAAATATTGGCCCCCGCAACTTAATATAAACTAGATCACACACTCACACACACAGTTGTCATCCAGACTCATATTGTGCTGTCAACGCTCCTCTATCTGTTGCTGCTTCTGTCACCATCTCACACACACGGGCCGCTGTCTCCCCTTGCCTCGAGACGCACACATTAGCACAAGTCCCCGTCCTCGGGCTCACAGGTGTGCTCATCTGCCTGTCCGTCTTCATTTGGGCTTGTCCTGCCTGTCTTGCTCTGGCAATTCAGTTTAACCGTGCTTTATCACCCAAGAACTGTCAAAATCCTGACAGGGTTGTCCAAACCAGGAAACAAATAAAGGCATTAGGGTTCACGGCACAAATCTTCAAGCAACTGTTGCTCCCCCGAATGTGGGGAGAAATAATAATCACAAGGGCGATTTAGTGGTGTTTCCTCAACAGTAGCTTGACTGGAGTGAGGAAAAAAAACACCTTACACCATGTAGGTGAAGACAAAAGCAATCGATCTCAGATCACACCATCGCAGGCAACAAGAAATAATGAGCAATGCAAAATAAACACATATTTAACACATTTTAACCTCTCAAAATTACTAATTTTAAGCACATATATATGTTTTTACTGTCTGTCTGACTCTTTTTAACCCATTTCTTTTAAACCTTTTATATCCAGACGTCGTTGGCCATTTTAACCTTTTCATAGCTTCTATAACCAGTGTTGTTAGCACTCTTTCATTATGAATTTCATGTAAATGTCGTTTTAAAACCGATTTAAGATTATTCAACCTGTCACACAACCACCTCCAGACCCAGCAAGGAGGTCCGGTCTGGTCATGGATGATCTCTTTTTACTGATATACGATTCTGGATATGCAGACTTTGTAGCCGAAGGTTTTTTTTCAGGCTTTCATTGCCTACTAGTAAGGAGTCCATGTGGAGAGCAGAGGAGGCAGAATTTAGCTTATACCTTAATCAAAGTCGCTGTAGTGGTTTTAAACAGTCCAGTCACTGAAGTCTCTCAGCCATGACGTGTAAGTGTCACGTGTGAGGTTGCAGGTCAGACTCTGAGCGATGACCAGGAAGTGTTGGGCCAGATATCTGTTATCTGTCATCTAGGAATACACTCGGGAAGACTGGCTTCCGCCCCCGGAGGCTAAATCATCAGGCGATAGTCGATGGAGTCTTAGATTGGGTTAGAAAGATCTGGCTTTGCACAAAGTAATGGAAAACCTGAAAACAGATATCAGATTTCTGCTGTGCCGTTGATGTACGTCAGCTCAGTACTGTTGCAAACATGTTTATTTATCTCGGTTTAAATGATTTCGATTAACTGCAGTATCATTAAAGTCCTTGTTTACCAGGAGCTGGCTACTTCCAGTAAGGCACAGCCTCTGTCTTTGCGATTGGTATCTCATCTCCTGTTATTGACAGTAGAGGACATCAGAGAACCTCAGATCTTCCTGTCTGATGTGACTGTTTGTGTCTTTGCTGCAGGCCTGGCGGTCGGCTTAGACCCAGAGGGTTACGGGAACCCAGACTTCTGCTGGATCTCCATCTATGACAAACTCATCTGGAGCTTCGCCGGTCCTATCGGCATCGTCATACTGGTAACCGTCTCCCCGTCCTGTTGAATATATGTACTTAAATTAAACACAGTGCAGGGATATGGAAGAGAAAGGTGGTGTAGACTGTTAATGAGCAGTTTTACTTTCATTTTTTTGTAATCATGTGCTGCAAAGTAGCTAAACTCTGCTCAGAAGTCTTGTTATCAGCCCAAGATAAACTTCAAAGAACATGCGTGGCTACTAAAATTAGCACAATCACAAGATCAGTCTCCAAATGAATTTCAGAAAGACGAACCTGAACTCAGCCCAGACCATCATTTTAATTGAGCCCCACATCAAACTAACACCTCTCACTTAACAACTTTGCCATGAATTAATAATTACGTTCACTCAGTAATTAGTAATATAGAATTCCTAACCCGTATACAAGCCTGTCTGTTATGCATGCACTGTTTCTTTCTTGCGGGCATGCAATAATGTGTTTGAGCAAAGAACTAGAAATCTCTTTATCTATGAGAATTGGACGGCTTCACCTTTAATAAATGTTTCTTTCCCCTCATAGAGGCCTATTCTGTCCACATTGATTTCCTTTCATCTGTTCATCCTCAGCCCAGATGTCGCTAACGGCAGTATTGGATTAGCTCAGATGCATTAAAATGTTGCCTCACCGTATGTATTGATCTCCCACTATCCAGCTGAACGGGGGGATTTTCACCATCGTGGCCAAGATGTCCTGCAACTCATCTCAGAAGGAGACCAAGAAACTCCCTGTTATGTAAGCGCCCCAGCCTCGACGCCTCTCCAGCCCTTAAATGTGACTTTTGTGTGTTTGTTTTCTCTGTTGTGAGAGACTAAAAGTTGGTCTTGGTTAAGGAATGGTCGATAGTACCATCACTAGTTCGACAGATTCTCCGGCTATCTTTTTCTCCAACCTCCATCAATCTGGCCTCTCTGCCATATGACTGCCTGATTAGATATACATCAGCCACAACATTATGACCACAACATTATGACCATTTGTGTAGGTCTCCCTTGTGCCTCCAAAACAGTTGTGACTCATCAGAGAATGGACATGGGCCTTCTGATGGTGTCCTGTGGTGTCTGACAACAGAATATTATTAGTGGGGGGGGGACTTTAAGGGGAGGGGCCTCTGTGGATCATCCCACAGATACTTGATCAGTTTGGGATCTAGTGAATTTGGAGGCCAGGTCAACATCTTGTGCTGTTCTTCATGTTTGTTTTTTTTTGAGTTGTCCCTAAAACATTTTTGCGTTTTGCCATCAAGGAGTGTCATTGCTATGGGGTGGGGGTGCCTGGTCTGGTCTAGGTGGGTGCTACATGTCTAAGTAACATCCACACCAATGAATGCCAGGTCCGAAAGTTCCCCAGCAGAACACTGAAATTGTCACAAGATGGTCAAAGTTATTCACTTCTCCTGTCAGTGGTCATAATGTTGTGGCTGATCAGTGCTGATGTTTACGCTTAAAGAGCTATACAGACGTCTGGTTAAGCTGCAGAGTGTGTGTCATATCACAGATTCATCCCTCCGAATCCAGATCTGATCTTTTTCTCCCTTTCTGTTTTTCCTCCCAGTGCTACGATCAGAAACGCCTTCTTGCTGTTGCTGGTGGCCACCTCCACCTGGCTGTGCGGTCTGATGGCGGTGAACAACAGCATACTGGCTTTCTACTACATATTTGACGTCCTCTGCTTGGTGCAGGTACGAACAAAGCTTTAGCTATGCTGTTTCGTGTCTCTCGGCCAGATACGAGCATACACATTTGATGCTGGGTTGCCGTCTCTCTCATTCTTTGCCTACCTCTCTTTACCCAGGGTCTGTCGGTGATGCTCGTCTTCACCGTGTTCAACTCGGAAGTCCAGGAAGCCTGGAGGGTCGCCTGTTTGGGTAAGAAGAGCCCGGGAGAAGACACGCCGAGACCGCCACAGAACGCAGTGAGTCTCACACGCACAAACACAACTGCTTTTGTTAGACTGTTAAACCTAAAATGTCTTGTTTTGTGCATGAACTGGTCTCACTATGAATTTATTTTAAGGGTACATTAGCAGTTAGCATGCAAAACAAAGTATAGAAAAAAGAATAATGATTGTAATCATGACTTAATGAACTATAACATTATGTTAGGATGGTCATTACGACTGGAGGATTGAATCTGAGAATCTCGCTACGTTTTATCTCACTACACTCTCCTTCGAGATGCACATCCTCACTGTGTCCATTACTAGACAGCACAAAAGCCCTCCTGCCCTCCATTTCTCCTTTACTCTATCCATCCATCAATCTTCCTCCCTCCTCTCCCTCCTCTCCCTCCTTTCCCTCCTCTCCCTCTGCCTTCAGGGTCTGCTGCTGACCCACATAAAACATAACAAACCAGCGGAGCCCTGGCCGCTCTTTAGCCCTTCTTCTACAAAAGCACTGCGCTGCTCTGCCCATTTAGTGGCTGCGTTCGTGTGTGTGCGTGAAACCCTATCCTCCTTTCACTGTGTCTTGTGCATTTATTTGTTCATGGCTCACTGCACATTAGCTTACACACTTATTATACCTCCCGTGTTTGTGGGTATGTGTGCGTTAAAGTTCCTTTAAGACTTCTCTTGTATGCAGTGAACGCTATATGTAACCTGGATGTGTGTGTGTGTGTGTGTACATTGGATCCTTTTAACCTCCTTATTTTATTTTTTTTACTCCAAAGCTCTTTCCGTACATCAGTGAGCCATCTGGGCCAAAACCCGATGCTATTATTCGATGAACACTATACTGCTTTTACCAATTATGGACGTGTACGAACGACCACCTTTTACCATCCTTCAGATATCCTGACTCGTACAGCAATATGGATTATTCATGACTACAGTGACAACCAACAAACTGTTTTATTAGTATTATAATAGCTCACATTCTAGAAATACGGAGAAAATACTAGAAAGACAACCAGCATTTTTATTACAGGCTTCATCATGTTAAGATATGGACAGAAAGTCATATAAAACAATACTAATAATAATACCAATAATAATTAGGAAACACTGGGATTTTGACAGTAGTAATTTTTTGCCAACCTGGAAGCCAGCCCAATAAATGTCACCTACAAAAGTGTTTGCAGATAAAAGTTGGTCTGGAGTTGCTCTGGGAATTGATTATGCCCCGGCAAAGATCTGCCAGGCCTTAGTCATACACATCATCTGAGTGCCGTGGAGTCAAATTTGCATACAACAAAATGGCTCTGATTGGGTGTAGGGTTATCCAGTTACGTGCAGAGGTATTTTCTTGTCTCTATATCGGTTTAAATGTGACCTACAATGACATCCAAATGGTGTGTTACCCTGACTCGTATTCCTAAAACTTTCTTCTCTTCCTCTTCAAAATAAAACGAGCCGTTAATTATTTTTTTCTCTTTGTGTTTGTGTGCTCAGGCTCAGAACCCCTACCACAACGCATCTCTGTTGGAGCAGAGTGGGCTGCACCGCATCACCCTGGGAACCTCCACCATCTCCTCCGTCAGCTCCGCCAGGTATCTGGACACACAATGCACACTTGCACACTTTTAAACTAATTTTATCTGCAAACCCAGAGTGATTTGGGATTTTATTTAAACTGACAAGTTTATTTTGCGGCGGCACAGTGGAGCGGTGGTTAGCACTGATGCCTCACAGCAAGAAGGTTCTGGGTTCAAATCCATGGGTCCTCTCTGTGTGGAGTTTGCATGTTCTCCCTGTGTCTGCGTGGGTTCTCTCCGGGTACTCCGGCTTCCTCCCACCGTCCAAACACATGGTTGTTAGGTTCCTAAATTGGCCGTAGGTGTACCCCGCTTGTCGCCCAATGACAGCTGGGATAGCCCNCCCCACGACCCTCCAGAGGACAAGCAGTTACAGAAGATGAATCGATAAATGAAGTCTATTTTGCTTTCCAAAGGCAAATGATACATAAAAACGAGAAACCGATGCTGACACAAATAGGAATTCGTCATGTTCTGTTGATTCCGTGCCGCTCTCCGATTTGAAATGAATCTGCTTCAGGGAAGAAGTTCCCTCGCTAATAAAACCCCCGTTGTGTATTTTGTGGGTCAGTAGGGTATAGATAAAGAAGACTGGGTGAAACAACGTACTGTACTATATGTAGAGCAACACTAATGCACTCTGAGAGTGGATGTTGACGTCTTTACGGCTCAGTGATTGTCTGCTTCGAAGTCTGAGGTTGTATGTACAGTACATGGTACAGTAAATCCGTGAGTGTGTGTGTGTGTGTTGATGCTCCATTTGTAGTCTGTATTGACCTGCGTGTGTTCTCACAGTATGTTCTCACTTTTTCTTCTCTTTCCCTGTCAGAGAAAATCTATTGGCTCGTCAGACTCTGGAACAAAACATTGTCCACACCGGAGCGACAGACCTGGATGTAGCCATGTTCCACAGAGACGGAGGTAAACATGAACACACAAATACGTCTCTTCTTCTTCTTCTTCTTCTTCTTCTCTCAGTACAAGCTTCTTACTGTACGAGAGGGAAATAGTCCCTCTGGTTACGTCCCTCTGCACCTCCACGGCCCTTGCAGTGGCATGTCTTTAGGTGGTTCATGGACTTAATTGCCCTAATTAGCCATGCCTGAGGAGGTGTGGATAAAAACATGTCTGAATATGACTGCGAGGGACACCACTTACTGGCCCTGTTCAGACCTTAACATTAACAACCGTCCTGGTTAATCAGATCACAAGTGTCCAGCTTAAAGTACAGATGTGAACACACCCAGGTCGCTTTGAGGGCGCAATTAAGAGATCTAATCTCAGAGCTCATTTGGTGGACGTTTGACCTCGTTCCTCTGGTAGTGTGAACACACAACACGTCCTGGTTCACATCAAAGACCAGCTACAAATCAGGAGTTCTCTTAGGTATGCTTTAATTCAGAAAACACACACAATTATAAATGATAGAAGAAAATGAGCTGTAAGTGATATTTGGTCTTAAGTAATGAGAGCATTTTAAAATGCTGTAACTAACTAAATGATAAATCAGATCATGAATGAGCAAATACAGCTTGTTCCAAAATAAGTATCATGTCCCTAAGTCATGACGCACACAACAACAAACAAACAGCTGCTGTTTGAATGTGATCCTGAAGATAACTCTCCCAGATCCCTCCTGTTGTGTTCTGTGAGGGTAGGGATATTTTTGCTGAGCTGACCTGAGGGGTTTAAGTCCATCCCTTCTTTTTCTCTCCTCCCTTTCTTCTTCCAGGTGAGGACTCGGACTCTGACTCAGACCTCTCCATGGAGGAGGAGCGCAGCCTCTCCATCCCTTCGTCTGAGAGCGAGGACAACGTCCGCCTCCGAGGTCGCATCCAGCGGCGCTTCAAACGCTCCAATCACAGCGAGCGTCTGCTCACCGAACCCACCAATAACGGCACAAAAGGTAAACTAGAGGTCTCCTCACTTTGTCCTCACTTCGCTTTACAGCACAAGGTGTTGACCTGGCCTCCAACTTCACTAGATCCCAAACTGATCAAGTATCTGTGGGATGATCCACAGAGGCCCCTCCCCACTAACATCAGTCTGTTGCCAGACACCACAGGACACCCTCAGAAGGCCCATGTCCATTCTCTGATGAGTCACAACTGTTTTGAAGGCACAAGAGAGACCTACACAATATTAGGAAGGTGGTCATAATGTTATGCCTGGCTAGTGTATAGGCACAGTAAGAGGAAAGGTCGGTGCTAGTGGTCATTAATCGATACCTTTCTTCCTCTAAACACACATCTTGCATAATGTATGAGTTCATTCTAAGAGTGTGAGATAAATGTCATGCGTGTATAGTTTCTTTGAAAGGTTTCACAAGGAGAAAAGGTCAGATATGTGCAAATCCATGATCCAAGTAATCAGTTGATAGTATAATAAGGCCATTTGGACCACCAGATGACCTCTGCTCAGGGTAAACCAGACCAGACCAGAGCTGACTGAGTCCAGATGGTCAGCACACGCCGATCAATACATCAGTGCAGTCAAACTGAAGGGCCTGAGTACCGCTGAGAGAGTTGGGCTTTTTCCTGAAAGGTCACGGTCCAATAGCGTCCTGTTGGTTGTGGCAAAGCAATGGCCTGCTGAAAGAAAATAACCATCTGTTGTTGTTAAAAGCGTGCTACAAAGGGGAAAAAAAACTGAGAACAAGATGTGCTTGTCAACGTTTGCTCCTGGGATGGATGGTGCCATAAGGTTGTGTTTTCTAGAGACAGAAATTCATCTTTGATCATTTGGATTAAACTGATTAAACCATCTCAGAAAAGGGAGCATTGATCCCCGTGCACAGGGAAGTCTGATTTTTCTTGAACTACTTTGCGTTGAAGACTTTTTTTTGCAGTGATCTGAAACTCTGAGACACCCTTTTAATTTTCCTCAGCTGTCATTTCATAATGAGCATACAGTATGCTGTTTGTCTGCTAACAACTGTCACAGACATCTGTTTTCTGTTCTTGAGGACGCACGTGCGGCAACTAAAGACCCGATGTCACATTAAAAAGCAGAACAAAGAAGCATAAGAATGTAGATTTTATAACGGGCTTTAATAATAAATCAGTGACAGCTGGGAAAGGTCATGAGGGTTCTCCTCGTCAAGTTGCGTCAAACAGAAACTGAATTCGTGAGTAACCGGAGAGTGTGTGTTCTTTTTGTGCGTAACAGATCTGGATGGTAATGACCTTTTGTCCTACTGGCCAGCTTTGGAGGAGTGTGAGACGCACACACTGCAGAAGTGGGGCTCGGAGCGCCCCCTGGGGGGAGATTACAGCAAGGACGCCGCCAATAACAACCAGACGGATGCGGCGCTGACCAGCGGAGACGAGAACGGCCTCACCCAGCCGCACAGGCACCGCAAGGGTGAGAGAAACACAGCCGCAGGGTGCTCTGAAACGTTTCAATTATATTATTTTAGTCATTTTGTAAATAAACTAAAAACAGTCATAGCAAAGGTGCAAAGGTACAACTTCTAAATCAATGTAGATAACAATACGGAACCGACTTCTACCTGTGATTCTTTCAACTCACTGTATTTGCAAGACATATTTCTGAAAGCAGAGTGTCGCCCTCTGAGGTTTTAAATGTCAGTGTCTGGCCTGATTATTATTGTGTAAATCCATCCTCTTACTAATCACATTTCCCTGACGAACATCCTGCCTAAATGACGCAGCCCCCGTCATCGGGATGAAAATGGCACGCCTTGCCGAGAGGAGGATAGAGGAGATGTCGGCGTGAGCTGAGTCAGCAAAGCATCGTTAAAACGATGGCTCGATAATGGAGACTTTATCAGCAGTTTATTGTGTTAGAAAAAAGGTGCATTATGTCAGTACAGCTTCCAGGAGACTTTAGGGTGTCACTAACCCTAACCCTTACCCTGTAACAATTCCCGTCCTAGTTTTCTTGCTGGATCTTGTTTCGCGTTGTGATGTGAGGATTAGAGCATATTTGTCAGAGTACAATGTGACGGTCAACATGTCAGTATTTACACTTCAATCACCACACTCCACTGTTCATGCAGGAGATTTACTCCAGGACTGGAAACGTCCAAATGTCTCCTAGATGCATAAAAATACCTGGAACCCAGTGTGGTTCTTCGGTTATGCTCGATACCTGGTTCTAAAAGCACGAGGCACTTCTATATACATGCATATAATATATATATATATACATATAATATTGTCATGTGCACATGTACGCACCTGAAGCTACACTGAGAAGCAGAGATGCAAGCAAAGTTGGGTATCGCTCTTGTGGCCTGAAAGCAGCAGTGACATTTTAGAGAACGTTTTAACACACAAGACACATGTGCATCCACACACACACTCACAAACACAGGAAGTGGCTGAAAGCACTGTATGTACTTTAGCTGTGACTCATTTTAAAGCCTCCCTCAGGACTCCCAGCTACACGGCCTGACCCAACACAACGCTACTGTGATTCATAACATGTTCACAATGAGGCAAAGGTCAAAGGACTTTTTACTTTCTTTCTGCTTGCCTCCTGCTGCAGTGAAGTCTCATCTCTTCTGTAAGTTTCTGCAACTTGTCCTTCATCTTTCTCCTTCTTATCCCAGGTATCCTTAAGAACCGCCTCGGCTGTCCTCCGGCGCTCCAGGGTCTGTCCTCCATGGGCCGGGTCCCCAGCGAGCTCAACTGGTACCGAACCTCTACCTTAGGACACAGAGGCGTTCCCGCGGCCTCATACGGTCGCATGTACTCTGCCTCTGCGGGTGCTGGTGGAGGATCTGGCTCCCTCTCCCAGCCAGCTTCACGCTACTCCTCCAGGGAGCACCTGGACTCGCTTGCTCGAAGGCAGCTGTCCAGGGATCCTCTTGGCAGGCAGACAGTTGGGGGGTCGAGAGACCGGCTGGACTCCCGGGGTTCCAGGGACAATCTGGATCTCCTACCCAGGAGGAGAGAGCTGGGGCTTGGGTCAGGACCAGGTTTGGGGGCCTTGGATCATCAGCGGGTTTCATCATCCAGGGAGAACTTGACAGGATCCAGGGACAGACTGGACAACCATCACGCAAGCAGCTTCCACGCCTCGAGGGAAGACTTGAGTGGAAATGGGGGAGCTGGCATGGAGGCATACCTCAGTGGATCTAGGTCGCAGCTGAATTCGCTAACTCGGCGGCAGGCTTCGTCCCGGGAGCACCTAGGAGGGGCGCTGATGAGCAGCAGGTCGAGAGAGGAGCTGGACACCAACGGAGCCCAGCAGGCCCAGCCGTGTCGGGAGTGGCTCCGCACCCTGCCTCCCCGCCAGCCCTCACACCCCGACCAGCCCCTTTCCTCCTCACCTCCTCCCCCGATCTCCGAGGAGCCCCAACAGGAGCAGCTACCTCCTTCAGCTCAAGTCAGAGGACGACTGGACTCCGCTCCTCCGTGTAGGTACCCCAGTCAGACTGCCTCCCAGGTCGCAGGTTCAAATCCAAACCCCCTGGGTCGACAGCCGTCCAGCGAACACCTGGACATTCTGTCCTCCATCCTGGCTTCCTTCAGTTCCAACGTCCTAGCTCCTCCCGCCGCCGCATCCAACCCTGGTCCTAATGGCTCGGTCCACGGACCCTCCCCCTCCCCACCCCAGTCGGCCACCTCCCACAGCATATCTGAAGTGTCCCCCGACTCAGAGTAAGTCCTTATGTGTGGACCTGACCTGATTAAAGTTTGTTGCATACTCCACGAGAAGCGAGAAATTTGTTCTTGTTCTCTAGGTGAGCAAGAACAAGAATTTCATGTAACAATTAACTTAAGTGCCCAGGCAAATCCTCGTTGGGCCCCTCCCACTGCAGTATACGTCACATGCGCTAAGCATTGTGGGAGATGGACGACCAGAGGCACTTATTATTAAAAATTATTATTTTTAGATGTCGGATGGTCGTTTTAACGGCCGTGTCCATCGGATCATGCCGTTCATGCACTCACACACAGTATGTCGAACTCTACCCAGGAGAGATTAGCGGTCACGCTGCGAATATTAGCATCTGGGAGCTCACAGAGTGGCCGCTAGCATTTCCGCATTAGCCACGCCCACTACCAATTTCTGACCAATCACTGAATAATTGCCAGACACAACACGATAAAAAAGTTATGCAAGGTCAATGTGTCGAGAACAAGCTGGAGTCCTAGGAGTGATAACAAACTTTTCGCTTCTCTCAGAGTATGTGACAGCCTTTAATCCTCTTCCCGTCCCTTTCTGTTTTACATCTTCTTCTGTCTTTGTCCCCATGTTTATGTCTTTTTATCTCAACTTTCTGAAGCTCCTTCAGTTCCTCTCCCTACTCTCCCAACTGGAGAGTTATCTTCTGTTGTGGCGCAGTCTGTTTTTATCTTTATATGGAAATGAATTTAGAACCAGTGGAGGAGCTGTTGTATAAACTTGCTGCTGACTCATTCTCCTCTCCTCCACCTTAGAGCCAACAGAAGCGAAGGACAGTCTTGATGACAGCCTCCATATCCCACAATGCGTTGCAACGGCACCGGAGGCACGAGGGACAATATCAAAGGTCGTGGATGGCCCTGAACCACTGGGACGACATGGGACAAAAAATGAAAAAAGAAAACACAGAGGAGACACAGGTTTAAACAGAAAGACAGAAAAAAAAACATCCACTGATGAAGCCGCTTACATCTGTAGGCGGCGTATTCTGTATAAATCAAGTTGTTTTGGGTCCCGCCGCCTACAATAAACTCTGATGGTTCCTTGGACGATGAGTCAACCACCTCTACTACCTAAAAACTGCTAAAGACAAACAAAAATAAGAACTCCTCAGATTTCAAACCCACACCTGAACCCGACGAAGATCCGTCGAAAAGAAACAAAAAAAAAACAAACGACTGTAAATAACATTTTTATACATTTTGTATCTTTTTCATTGGAGATGAAGAAGAAAAATCTCTTGTGATGTTTCTTTTATTTTCTTTTTTTTTATTTAAAGCGATTTTGTCTGTGTGAGTGAGGTTGGTGCGAGTCTTTGTTCGTCGCTGAGGGAGAGATTTTTCCCCCATTACCTAGAAAAAAAAAAAAAATCCCCAAATTTCTCCCTGAAAAAACGTTTTCCTCTAAAACTTCTTCCCCACACCCATCGACTTTATGTATAGCGACAGGGGGTCCGGCAATAGCACCTGATGAGATTATCAAAACCGAAATCTATCCAGATGTCAGGAAGTGATTGTAAATAGAAGAAGGGGGTTTATTATGAGACGGAACGAGATGATTGTGCAGAGAGGGATCGCTCTACAGAACAGTGCAGCGTTGGTGGTGGTTAAGCTATTAGAGTCCAGTCACGAGATTGTGCCGTTTCGTGATCCACTGTGTTTGAATGTGACCTCTGTCATCTGTGTATCTTTGTGCCTGGTGCTGTCTGAACCGGACCATATCAGATACCACGAGACCATATCTTTAGTTGTCCTGGAGGCTCGGTGGGTGGGAGTCGATATCTCCGTCTGCCTCTCTGGTATTTTCTGCACTTTGATGATGCACCACGACTCAAACCTGCCTCAAGGGACGCCACGGGAAGCGGCGGCGGCGGCAGCAGCATCCACGGGACTCGTTTATAGATATATATGGGGTGTAAAAAGTAAAAAAAGTAAAAAAAAAAAAAAGCTTCTCTTGCAGAAGTTCTGTGCAAATCTAAGCCAAAGGGACTTCAAAACCTGTACGAAACATCGACGCTCTCCACTTTTCCGTCACAGAAATAACATCTGCAGGGTGTGAACGGCAAAAGATGGAATTCAGTTTTGTTTTCTGGTCATTTTTAATAATAACTGTGTCGTGATAGAAGGCAAAAGTGGATCTCTGTTTTTATTACCGAGGCCTTAGATCTACAATACAACCCACTGTGTCTGTGTCTGTAAGGAAGTGGATTTTTTATTTATTTATGTTTTTTTTATATATATATATTAGGAGAGGAGATAAGAGGGAAGACATGTCTGTTTGGAGACGTGAAAGCAGCGTGGTATCCGCCTGCACAGCTGTAGCACACGAACACAAAGCCAGAATCTCGGCTGAACACAGTTTCTGGGGAAATTACCCTGGAATACGTTTTCTGTATGAGGAATTTCACAGGAAACATGCACAGGCTCCAGATCTAAACGGGCTCGGTTAACATCCAAACATGTCACAGATGAAGAGTTTCCCACCAGAACACTCGCTTTTCTTTTCTTTTTTTTTAGTTTAGAGCACCACACAAAGATGAGGTACATTTTAAGATCCGGCAAAGAGGAAAAGGAGGAGGACGTGAGAGGAGGTGTCAGCTGTGTCAGCGCTAAAAGGCTCTAAGTGGGTTTTCCATCAGCGGCTCCAGCTTTTTTACAGGTGTTGCCGCAAGGAGCCCTGAATCCAGGCCTCAAGGTAGCTACGCAGGCTGGCTCACACGATGAATGGATGGATCCTAACATAAATGTTTTTTTATTATTATTTTTGCAATAATAAAATTGCTGTGGGTTAGAAGATAGAAGGCAGCCTCGGTTTTCTGAAGAACAAAAAAACTACAGCACGAGAGACACAGAACAGAACAGAAGAATAAAAACAAGGTGCAAAACCAGATCAGGTTGGCAAGAGAACAAATTGGGTCAGAAACCACGACTGTGATTCGAAATCTGAGCGCAGGGAGGAAGGCGTGGACGTCGCTCGTCGCAGAGAGAAGGGGAAAAGTGAAGTGGATGGAAACTCAGAAGCGCACAGATCGCCCCGGTCTGACCGCCGATCGGTCGACTCCCATGTCTTTGGGACGTGACAAGCAA
>JASGAT010398343.1:0-24666 GCA_030220025.1 Chelon auratus
TATAACTTCCTGTCCTTTGCATCCAGGTGCCCAGCGTGGATCACTGGGACTCGTGGGGTCCTTACGGAGAATGCAGTCGCAGCTGTGGCAGCGGCGTGACCATGAGAACCAGACGTTGCATAACTCACAGGTGCCAATTCTTTTATCTGTTTTCGATGCACATAAACACACGCTGCACGTGAGCTCACATTCCTTCCCTTTCTGACCAACGCGACTCATTGTGAAGCCCTGCACACACACGCAGGTTTTTGTTCCCCTGTGTGAATAAAGCTAATTGTGAGGTTGACGGGCACAGACTGTATCTTGATTGTAAAAGTATGCCTTGAAGTCTGGAGGACGTGGGCTTGTCTTACATCCAGAACACACTGCTGCAGGGAGGGGCCCCTTTAATATTAAAAGGACTTCTTAGTTGCTGGGTGTTGCCTGTTGGAAGAGGATCGGATGGGGAGTGGACAGTTCTGTCTTAAGGCTGAAAAGACTTCAAAAAGTCAACATAATGTTCCCTGGATTTTGGCCTTCTAATCATTTTATTAAATATGATTTCTGGCAGATGTTTGAGTTGCCTTGTGAAGAGGCTTTTTTTTTCTTTTTTCTTACGCCTGACTACAACAGGAGCGAGTGAAGAGTCATAAAGCTGTTGTCGGCTTTCATTGAACATGTTGTATGAGGTGTTATTGCGGGAATCCAGCTGGCATGTTGCCTCATGTATCTCACAAAATGATCTGTGTTCATAAGGAGGAGGAGGGAGGTGGAAGAAGATCCTGCAATTAATTAAAAGTACATTAATAACATAAAAAATTGTCTTTTAGTCCAGTCGTTCCCATCCTAGCTTAGCCCTCTTCAATTCTATGAGGTCAAAACAGTACAATTTAGAGGTGTCTTTAGAGGCTGCCTTATATTGCTGCAAGCATTAAAATGCCTTCAAATTTGAATTATGGCACGCTGTTAATCCCATACACTTCTGTTTCATCTAAGTTGGACAAAGCTGAACTTCAATCTGCTGCAAGGATGTGGACTCAAGGGAAAATCTCTTAAGAGTCTCTTATCAGAAAAGCTCAGAACTTGTTCAGTTCTGCCTTATGGTTGCAAAGCTGTTACTGATTGAATCTGAGTGTTGTTTTTTTAAAAACAGCCTCAGGGTTTAAGGTTTAAGTAAAACCAGGTGAGGAGCTTACAGGAAAAATCTTCCTTTGGTTAAACTGTATCCAACTCGTAGACATCTGACCTTTTTTAGGGGGTCCCACATCATGTTGTCTGACAGGGGCTGAATTCATCTTAAACTTTGAGTGTTTTGCAGTTTTTATCTGTGCTTTTAAAAGTATAATCCACTGCAGATACAAGGAAAACACAAAGTGGAGTGGAAAGTTCAATGTTCTCTCTTTTGAAATATGGCGTGGGATAAAATGGAACTACGCCAGCAAAAATTCCTCTAATCTTGTTTAATATGCAGTACGTTCTGACAAAAGTGACTCATTATTCTGTTCTCTACTCAAACGTCATCTTTTGTTGACATTAAATGCTCCGCCGAATATGAAGGTGTGTCTCGGGTTTACTGTGGGGGGACGTCAGAAGTTTGATTTTCTTTTTCTGAAGAAAGATGCCCACCAGGCAGAACGCGTCTATAAAGAGCCCTTTCTTTAACATGTCCAAACAGTTTCACTTGGTGGGATATTTTGTTGCATTTATGTGACAGCAAACTGTTGTTTTTCGCCAACATTGATATGAATAAGACTGAAAGTAGGATGTCGTGATGTGTTCAGGTGCCGTTTTTGAACATGTCCATGCAGTCAGTGAGTCAGTGAGTCAGTTAATTAGTCGTTTTCCTCTCTTCGGCAGAAAGATGAGTATTAGGGAGGAAGATCTGTCCTTTGCCATTATAACTGGATGAACTCATACCTTTAAACACTGTGATTTGACAGGTTGAATCATTGTGTGCTTTACAGGAACTCCCACGTCGTTACACATTAATTTTCATACAGAACTGGCTGATCTTGCTACTCTGAGGTTGTCATTTTGTCAGCCGTCCTCCATATACTATTTTAGTTTGTGTGATCAATAGCTGCCACTATTTGCATAATTTATTTTCCACTCGTAAGGGAGACATTCTGTTTTGAACTTGTTTCAGCCTCAGTTCTGGCGTGTCGACAGGAGCGTGTGTTGTTTCTAGGCTTAAGGGCAGGTACTTTTTGGAGGTGACTCAATCTTGAGTTATCAGCAGGGCTGGAGAGGCGGATGGCGAAACCATCTGCCGTCTAACAGTTTGCCGGTGTGCAGGCAGGTGTCTGGGCAAAGTTCAGCACGGCTGATGTCGAGGCTTACTGCTGTGCTGTGAGGTCGTTTTTATTTTTACAGGTACAGATTAAAGAGGAATGCTGCTTAATGTCAGAGCTGAACCTTGTTATTTCTGCAGACAGTCTGAGCTGTATCTGAATATGTTCACTGCACCTAGTCATTAAATGTTTCTGTCCCACAAGGAGCAGTTATGAAGTGTTAAGAAAGCAGTTGATTTTTTTCAGTACTGATGAGAGGTGAAAATGCAAGTTGTTGCTCAGTTTACTTGTTAACACTTTGTGGCCTGTGGCTCTGTGACGTTTTCAACTTAATTGTTATCTTGGGTTCTCTTCGTAGCTTGAGACGTCAGAAAGTCGTGATAAACAGTGTTTGTGGAGCTTGAGATTTACTAGAAGAAAGGATACATATCAGAATATCTTAGATTCTGCTGCTTTCATTTTCAGCAATCCTTTAGTTGTCTGTTCCTAAGATAAGATAAGATAAGATAAGAAGACAACAAGATATGAGATGAGATAAAAAAAGATGAGAAAAGATTATATGCAATGAGATGAGAAGAGCAAAAGATCAGACAAGATAAGGTTGAATAAAATAAGACTGGAAAAGCTGAGATCAGAGAAGATGAGAAAAGATGAGATGAAGTCAGACAGGTTAAAAAATGAGATTATAAGATGAGAAAATATTATATAAGATGAGAAGAAATTAGAAGAGAAGTAATCAGACAAGATTTCAGATCAAATAAAATAGATGAAAAAATATGAGATAAGATGAGATGAAGGTGGAGGAAAGGAGAAGAGATTAAATGAAAGGATACAAAATAAGATGAGAAATTATAAAACGAGATTAGGTGAGAAGAGATGAGAAGATACAAGATGAGATGAGCAGAGAATAGATACGATGAGAAGAAATTAGAAGAAAAGATTTCAGACAAGATAAGATCAAATGAAATAAGATGAAAAATATGAGATAAAATGAGATGAGGATGGAGAAGTAGATGAGAAGAGATTAAATGAAAGGATATAAAATAAGATGAGAAATTATGAGATGAGACAGAGAAGAGATAGAATTATGAGATGAAATCAGATAAAATGAGAAGATAAGAAATGAGATGAGATGAACAAGACGAGATAAGATAAGATGATAAAAGATGAGATTAGACAGTATGAAGACAGATGAAAACAGATAAAATGAGATGAGATGAGATGAGATGAGGCGTGATAAGGCATGATGAGGTGAGATGAGGTGACTTTCCCTCTCATCCTCATCCTCATTTTCATGTTTCCTTTTCTTTCCACTCAGGACGGATGGAGGACACAACTGTGTGGGACCTGACAAGTCCTTCCGCTCTTGCAACATCCAGGTGACCAAACCCATTCTCCCTGTTTATTACACTTTGAATTAAACCTGTGTTTCTGCATCGCTGACCTTTGACCTCACTGCTGCATTCTGTCGTCCCACTACAGGACTGTCCAGAGGGATCCAAAGATTTCCGTGAAGAGCAGTGCTCCCAGTTCGATGGGACCGACTTCCAGGGCAAACGCTACAAGTGGCTCCCGTATTATGGAGGTCAGGAGCAAAAGTGAAGAGAGTTTATTCTAATGGCTGTAACTAGTAATTATTGGAGATTATAGATGAATCAATAGAGAGAAACATTTTAAACTTTAAAATACAACTCCTCTCTCTGGCAGCTGAGAATCCCTGTGAGCTGAACTGCATGCCAAGAGGAGAAAACTTCTACTACCGCCACCGCAGGGCCGTGATTGATGGCACACCATGTCACCCAGGACGGAGGGATATCTGTGTGGATGGAGTCTGTAAGGTAGGTTGGAATGGAAGGGAGCACAATAAGTGAAGACGTAAGGGGAGATAAAAGGATGTTTCAGTTTCTGTGCTTTCCAAAATCCAATCTAAGATGTGTAAAAAAAAAAAAATCTTTTTTTATCTGGAGACACAATTTTGTGGGTCCTGAGATACTGTATAAATGTTTCTAATTAGATTAGAGCTAGATAGGATGTCCTGTTTTACTATGTAAATGCTCTCTGGCCTCTACTGTGAGTAAGTACTGAGAAATCTAGTTCGCTCATAATTTTGTTTTGTAAGTCAGAGTCCTATCAGTGAAATCTCCCAGAGGTGGAACTTCATGTCCGCAGTCAAACTCGTCTCTTACACCTCATTAATCACAGAGGACACAATCAGAGGAGCAGCAGGGTCTAAGATTAGTTTCACTTTGTGGTAACGTCAAACACTTCTTCTGCTCTTTTCTCATGCAATTATTGCTGCAACCCATGAACTTTTTCCCCATGAAACACCTCATAAATTTAACCTCTGACTTTACATCTCTGTAAACCTCCTCTGACCAGAGCAGCGCTCCTAAATCTGCTGTCTTCTCAGAATTTATTTTTGAATGCAATTGTTGAGGTTTAAAAAACTGATTTAACCTTGAAACCATGTTTTTCTTTCCTGGTTTTAGAATTGGTACTTTCACAGAAACAGTGTGTTCCCACATATATTTTCATAACAATTAGTCTCTCAGCACTCTGTAAACCGCGTCTTACATTGTTTAGGCTGTTGAACCTGCTAATCTGTGATTTGAGTGCTGCCTTTTGTGGTCTAGCAATCTAGCAATGTTGACTTTTTAATGTGCAATGCCACTGCTTGCTTTAAACAAAAAAGTTAAAAAAAAACTCTGATCTCAGTGGAATAATATGAGTAAGTAGGCTATTAATATGGGCCAGAATCAACTGAATAAACTGTACTCAACTAGACATGCAATTTGATGTCTGAGGGTGTGTACTGAATGCTGCAATGGAGAAAGAAGAAGAAAGAAGAAGATGAGATGAGACAGGATGAGATGAGATGAGATTGAGTCAGACAGGGCAAATAAGATATGTGGGATGAGATGAGATGAGATGAGATGTGATATGACATGTGAAATTAGAAGGGATGAGATAAGATAAAATTATTGGGATGATATAAGATGAGAAAAGATAAGATGAGACAAGTAGAGAAAAGGAAATATGTGAGATGAAGTATGATATGAGATGAGACGAGATGTGATGTGAGATGAGATGTGAGATTAGATGAGATATAACGAGATGAGATAAAAAAAAGATGAGATGAGATAAAATGAGAAGAAATGATATTGAGTCAGACAAGATAATAGAAAAGATAAGTGGAAAGAGACGAGATAAGATGAGACAAGATGACACGTGAGAATAGATGTGAAATTAGATAGGATGAGAAAATGAAATGAGATGATACAAGATGAGAAAAGAGGAGATGAGATAGAAAGAGAAGAGGAACGATGTGAGATGAAATGTGAAATGAGACGAGATTAGATGTGAGACGAGATGAGATGTGAGATTAGATGTGAGATTGGATAAGAAATTAAATAGGATGAGAAAATGAAATGAAATGATATAAGATGAGAAAAGAGGAGATGAGATAGAAAGAGAAGAGGAAAGATGTGAGGTGAAATGTGAAATGAGACGAGATGAGATGTGAGATTAGATGTGAGATTGGATAGGATGGCAAAATGAAATGAGATGATACAAGATGAGAAAAGAGGAGATGAGATAGAAAGAGAAGAGAAAAGATGTGAGGTGAAATGTGAAATGAGACGAGATGAGATAAGATGAGGCGAGATGAGATGTGAGAAAACACGTGAAATTAGAAAGGATCAGAAAATTAAATGAGATGATATAAGATGAGAAAAGAGGAGATGAGATAGAAAGAGAAGAGGAAAGATTTGAGATGAAATGTGAAATGAGACGAGACTCTCTTATATCTATAGCAAAGAAATATGAAATAGAATAAAAGTTCAGGAGGAGTCTTGGACATCTGTTTGCTTACGAAACCTTTCCCTCCTTTTGCTCCCGTCAGCGTCTGGGCTGCGACAACATGCTGGAGTCTCCTCAGCAGGAGGACCCCTGCCTGCAGTGTGGGGGCAACGGCCAGTCCTGTTATCAGGTCAAGAACACGTTCACTGTACGCGACCAACCAACTGGTACGACGCATGTTTCTAATCAGCAGAACATTTACTGTCCTCTGAGGTAGCAGGAAGCTGGAAGACATGGAAAGCCAAATTCTTTACGTTTATATCCTGTTTTCATGTCAGGCTACAACCAGATGTTCATCATCCCTGTCGGAGCCACGAGCATCAGCATCAGAGAGACAGTGGCCACTCGTAACTACCTGGGTGAGTTTTAGCTTTTTAGAAACTGGGATCAGATGAAATAGTTTTTTACATAGTTTTGTAGTTTGTCGTGCTCCACCTAACAAAACTGACATGAATAATCAGCTATCAAGAACCTGCGTGGAGAGTACTACCTCAATGGCCACTGGGTAATCGAGTTTTCCAGAGCGTCACCAATCGGCGGCACCATGCTGTACTACCAGCGAGGTGCTGAGGGCGACAACATCCCAGAAACCATCATTGGCCGTGGACCCACTACTGAACCGCTGGTTGTTGAGGTAAGATCACAGAGATACTGAGGTGTTTTGTGGTCACAGGAATCAAACCTCAACACTTCACAAATAGCCTCACACTGCAGAGATCTTAATGTTGTTGTCAATTTTTCCTCCAAAAAAAGGAAAATGAATTTTCAAAGCACATGCAACAAAGCTCTGGGCCCATAAACAAAGGCCTGTAAGGAGCTAAACTTGACAAACCAACAAATCTAAAACAGGCTGATCCAACCAGTTACTTACTGTAAAGAAATAGCATAAAACACATAACATACTAAATGCAAAAAAACTGTCTATAATTCGAAATAAATCCCATTAATCAAAGCCAAAAGTATCAAAGTTAAGTCATATAAATTACACAAAATATAAAAATTAAATAACCTAAATCCCCCTAATGTGGAAGGCACTTGGTACAGCCTGATTGGCATTTCCTGTATTTAGCACTACTGCTTCCTGAGGCCAATCCCCAAGTCAGGCCAGATGATCACAGCAGCGGAAGCAAGGAAACCCCCAAGAACTGGTAAAAAATAAAGAGGATTAGAAGCATTTAAGATAAATAAACTGCTGAATATGAAAAAGTTAACTAAAGTCCTGCTCAAAAGTCCTGAAAGTAGATAAAGAGATACCCAATCAAGCAAACAAAACCAAAATATTTTACTTGTGCATTTGTTTATTCATGAAAATGAGCCAATATTACTTACAGTCCGATCTTCACAAGACATGTCTATGTGAATGACCAATGAATTCTGAATTATACCAGCAAATTCTAAAAGAAAATGTCAGGACACCGGTCTGTGAGCTGGATCTTAAGAGAATTTCAAGTCCTGACCTTAAGCTTGTAGAAATATTGTGGAAGGACCTGAAGCAAGTAATTATGAGTTACATGTGAGATGAAAAATGAAGAACTGAAGTGGTTCTGTACCGAGGAATGGGATAAAATTCCTCCAAGCTGCTGTAGACGACTGTTCAGCAGTTACCGGAAATTTTTAGTTGCTGTTATTGCTGGAGAAGGAGGTCACGGCAGATACCGAAAACAAGAGTTCACGTACTTCTGCAACAGATATGTGCTGATGTTTTGAGTCATTTTACTGCAGAAATGTTGAAAATTGTGGGGGGTGCAAATACTGTTAGCATCAATGTTTATGTTAGCTTCAAACCATAAGCATGTTGTATGAAATCAGTGTTTCACATGGAGGTTACCATATTCTGCTGTAGCTGTGTGACTGCAGACGGTTGACAACCATGAATTAGACACTGAACTGACATTTGACATCTATGTCCGACCCTGTCCTCTCAGCTGATCAGCCAGGAGCCCAACCAGGGTGTGGAGTATGAATACTTCCTTCCAAACGGGCGCTCCAGAGAGGGCTACTACTGGAGCTTCGGATCCTGGTCGGCATGCAGCAAAGAATGCGACTCAGGTCAGGCTGAGACTACCAGTTGGAACTACTGCTAAGTTTATTTTGCCATCTCGCCTCTTGGAAAACATCAGCTGGTCTCTTCCCTCTTTAGGCTACCAGTCTCGGTTGGTCTTCTGCACCATCGATAACGAGGCCTATCCCGACTATCTGTGTGCTTCTCTGCCAAGACCACAAACCAACCGTACCTGCAACCCCCACCCATGCCCGCAAAGCCGCAGGTAAACACACTTCACAGAATAAAATACTGGAGGTAGTTTTTTTTCTATGCATGCAAGTAACTTCCAGAGCAGCTTGTTGACTGTCGTTGGTGTGTTATGACTGTCTGAAAGGATGGCGTACCTGTATCCACCACAGTTGTGGAGATCCTCAGAGAGACCCAGAGCGTATGTGTTCAGGTAACCCAGGGTCTGTGGCCAACTGCAAACACAGGGGGAGATGTAATTATTAAGCCAATATTTTTTTACTAAATTGAAAACAAATTCTCTCCCCCTTCAGATGTGTTTGACTCTAGCAAAGCCTGTCCCTCCGTGCAGGGTGGCAACTGTCCAGCTCAGAGATCTCCTTTCAACCTTTCAATGATTTATCTTAGACGGGCCAGGGGAACTAAACCGTGATCGGATGCCACGTTTCCGTCAAAGACCCCCCTCTCCTCTTTAACCTCCCGACATCTGCCACTGATCCCTGAGCTGGGCTGCTGCCTGACTAGCGTTAGCAAACTCTAAAACTCTCTGTCCGTTAATGACGTTTCTGTAGGTTAGTAGTCGTCCACGTGCTGCGTGTGTTTGTGGGATCGCGTGCATCTGAGCGGGACACGGTGGTGTGACAGTAAATAGTTTCAGCTTCAGTCAGTGACTCTCTGGTATTTCCTGCTTCATTTCTTTAAAGCTCAGAAACCTGAGATGTTTAGGAAGCTCGAGTAACGGCACCCTCATTCTTCTGCAGCTTTAACATTCACTGCATGTTAGACCACAATCAGTAGACACTAACTTTAAAGATGGGAGATGATTGTAGTTGTGTTACTACTTCTAGTAATTGGTCTCAAACTAACCAGGAAGTGAAAAATAGTTTGTTTTTTTAGCTGAGATTAACTTGTAGCAATAAGAGGATGTCATCGACGTGTGTGTGTGTTGCTGAGATTAAACTGTTTAAAACAATGCATCCTTTTATAAGCATGCATTGCATTTGACGGGTTTCATTTCAAAATGCTGATTTGTGTCTGAACAAGGAATATCTACTACTGAAGAGAAGTTTACCTCTCGATTTAAGTTGGAAATTTAAAAGTTAAAGCAGAAACCTCTCCGACATTTTGGAATGAAACTCCCGTCAGTCGTCTCGTTTTACTCTGATGTGGTGAAGAGACTGACTCTCTCCCTCCTCTCCGTGGGATCCTCAGCTGGAGGACCGGGGAGTGGAACACCTGCTCCGTCACCTGTGGCGGCGGCTCTCAGGTGCGCAGCGTGCAGTGCGTTTCCCACGATGCCTCGGGCCCCCGGGTAGTGGAGGACGCCGTGTGTGCCGCCTATGCCGAGGCCCCCCCTGCTCTGCAGACCTGCAACATGCACAAGTGTGCAGAGTACCGCGTGACTGGATGGAGCGCGGTGAGTGAAGTCTGCTCTGGTTTATAGTCACGACATAATGACGTAATTAGCTGACTGGGACGACACACTGGTTTACATCTAAAGGGAAGAATCAGCTGCAAAATAAAGTCTCACTCTTATTCTTAGACTAAAGCACAAACTGAAGGGCAGCTGGAAGTCACCATCAAATAAAACAAGATTGGCATAGACTGGAGATGAGCATGAAGATGTTTGACTCTTTTTCGACATAAACAGCAAACTATTTGGGAAACTGTAGTGCAGTGTTAAGTGGTGGGTTGTGTGGTGCTTCCTCTTGGGAATCGGGTCTTAACCTAACTGATGAAAACTCAAGAAAGCCCCTTTGAAATATGAAAACCTACACTCGATGTAAAGTAGGGAAATATGTTAAATTAAAGAGGCTAGATTTGTGTCTTGTTGTCCCCAACCTTTAATATCCATGTCAAAATCTAGAAAACAAACATGTTCCCAACTTGTTTCCTTCTCTTGCAACTTTATCTCCGTAATGGATCCATGATCTGTGTGTCTGCAGTGCTCAGTGACCTGCGGTCCAGGTGAACAGACCAGAGAAGTGACCTGCGTGGGTTCAGGTGGAATGATGCTGGAGGAAACATCCTGCAGCACTTTGCTCCGCCCGCCCGTCGTCCAGCCATGCGAGATGGCCCCCTGCTCCAGACAGATCAGCTGGCACGTCGGAGAGTGGGGACTGGTGAGAGGGATGCAACAATACGATGGCTGTGAATAATCGCCAAAGACAACGTTTCATTGGTGAATACCGCTCTCCATTTTTCCTGCAGTGCTCCAGAAGCTGCGGCTCCGGCAGCAGAGAGCGTCAGGTGATCTGCTCGGACCAGGAGAGGAACCTGTACCCTGTGAACCGGTGCAACCTGCACCCTAAACCCTCCACAGTGGAGCGCTGCAACACCCAGCCCTGCTACAGCCCACAGGGTGAGGACATGTAACATGAGCTCCTACATCAGGCTCCCTGCATCTTCTGCAACATATGTTCTCGATTGGTGGTTTAATTTCTACTTATCTTCACACACTCCTTTTGCACTCTCGTCATTTGCAAATACTTTAAATGTTTGTCAACACACTTGCAGCTCTGTATTTAGTACAATGGAATGATTCGCTAAGAGCCAAAGCACGCGGTGAACATGCAAAGACAAAAACATATGATAAAGTGCAAAGAAAAAGTCACAGCCAGCCTTCGACAGAGTTACTGAATCGCACGCTTATATTATAAACTGTCCCGTTGTTGTTGTTTTGTTTGTCTGGGTGCAGTTGTTCCCAGCGTTCAGGACCCACGAGGACACGACAACACTCAGACTGGCTTCCAGCCCTATGTGCCAGATCACGCTACAGGTCAGACTCTATCTCAGACTCACAATCTCACTGGAATGAACCAAAGTGTGTTAAAGTTGTGGCTAAGCTGCTTCAGCATCTCCCAGTTACCATATTTATTGCCATATTTAGTCAACAATCTATTAAATTTGAAGTTTCAGATTGTTCCCATCATACTTTGGAGCGCTGAAACCTAACTGTACAAATTCCTGCCCTTGTGTTCCTCCTGTCTGCTGATATAACTCCTATCACTTTGTCCTCCGTCACTCCCCCACCCCCCCCTCCACCCCCACAGTCTGTCCCCTCACTAATTATCCGGTCCTGACTGACATGTTTTCAGGCTTCCATGGCCGTGCTTTGCCTGATTAAAATATTTCCGAATCACTGAAGTGTGCGAGCGCTGGCTGCCGTGTTTCTTGCATTTTCTGGCATCTTCAGCACCATGTGCTGTGCCACTGGTCAGGAATGTCCGTTTAGACGTCTTGTGTGCACTAATTTCCAGAGAGACTGTTTATACCGATCACTGGCACGGATCTTTTCCAACGTTCTCTCCTTTATCTTTCCATCAACAAATAGTTCGAAATGTTCTGAGAAGTGTTTTGTTGGTGTTTTATGTGCATGCATCCAGGCTCACTGCGTGACCTCAAACACAATAGACCCTATTGTAAAGCTGCAAAGCGCCGTGTGAACGTCTCTGTTGCTTCATACACAGTTATCTGTTTAAAGCCACGTCTAGTTTACATGTGTGAATCCTCCCCTGCTTGGTTTCAGCCCGCAGGCCAGAGACGAGGGACCCGACCCAGACCAACAGAGTCTACGACCCTCACGGCTCCTCCCTGGCCCTCCACTGCAGCCAGTCTCGTTACGGCTGCTGCCCAGACGGCCGCACCTCAGCCGGTGGTCCTCAGGGTCTGGGCTGCCCGCAGGCTCCAGCTCCCACTCCTGTCCAGCCGCCGTGCCTTCAGTCCGGGTATCCTCCTCCAGCCTGTCATTACGCTGCGGTCGAGGTTTCATGCAGAGCCTGTTTTAGAGTCTTTGTCTGGGTGTCGCTTTTACAGCTACGTGACCGCACCGGCCATGATTAGCATCATGCATGACCAGAATAGTAAACCCAAACTGACCAGACTGAGGCTGAGGTTTTCTTAGAGATGTCGTAGTTTCTGTTATTTTTGGCTTTCAGTGCAGGCTGTTTCACTCATTGTACCGTCTCACTTCCTTTTCAGTTACGGCTGCTGCCAAGATGGTGTGACGGCTGCTCAGGGCCCCAACAGGGAGGGCTGCGTGGAGTATGTGGCCCCTGCACCCACTGTAAGTATATATAGAAGAAATCATTCTTATTATTTTCCATGTTAGCTGGACAGGACAGAGTTTAGCTTTTAAAATAATTTGCTTGCATTTTACGCCTCTAGATTGGGAGTGTTATACTAGAATGCATTCATTTCTCATTAGTGTACCTGATGTTTTCTCCTCAGGCTGCTCCTTCTCTGCCTACTGAGAATGCGGTGCAGTGCCGTATCACCACCTACGGCTGCTGCTTCGACCGCACCACGCCCGCAGCAGGACCCAACGGGGAGGGCTGTCCCGACCCACCCAACCACAGTAAGATACAAACCAGGAGTGTTTTATTTTTATTGCTTATTCATTTGAAAGAGACTCGTACAGAGAAACACTGACAGTTGCAGAAGCAGCATTCCAGTGTTTTGTGCATGTGCGTACAGGTGAAGCTAATTTCCAACACCAGTCTCTTGTCGGGAATCAGTTAGCAGTCATTAAAATACTTATTAATGTTCATAATCAATGCTGCATGTGCAATAAAAGCAACAACAGCAGCCTGTAACAAACAAAGCGACAAAAGTAGTTTAAAATCAAGGTCAATGAATTTACCATATATGGTTTACTTGCCCTCAACAGAAGTGCTGATTCAGGCACTTGTCAGCATACACTTTATCACATTAGACAACATTAGGACACTTCTTTGTGGTACCTAATACATCAGTTATGCAGAGTTATGCACATGATTCTGAAGTTACCAAATATGGTTCCTCGCCCCATAAAGGGTTAAACTGTCAGGCAGTGACTTCAGAGTGTTGGGCCTCTAATTGAAAATGCAGTTTTTGCAAAGAAAGTTCAAATTCAGTGAGAGAATATTAATTTTAAAAACAAAGCACTGGCGATAGAAACAGAGCTTTGTTTTTGAAAGAATAAATTCTCATATTCTAGTTGCGCTAGATGTAAACAGATGTGTCCTTCCCTGCAGTCGAGCGGTCCATCTGCTCTCTTCCCCGAGCCGCTGGCTCCTGCAGCAGCTGGGTGTCCAGGTATCACTTCGACGTCATCACTGCCAAGTGCGTGCAATTCTGGTACGGAGGTTGCCACGGCAACAACAACAACTTCATGACCCGCGCAGAGTGCCAGAGGGCGTGTCCGGTCCCCGCGCCCAGCCAGCGGCGGGGCACCCCCGCGGGAGAGCCGACGCCTAGGAGAGAGTCCACCCCTGGTAGGACCCCGTCTGCGGGGTCAACGGACGCACGGTCACGCAACATGGGGAGGATTTTCACAGTCCAGGGCGGCTCCACCAGCACCGGCAGACAGGCCACGAGCGCAGCGACCCACGCCCACAGGGCCAGAATCCACCTGAGGCCACGCCGGCCTTCTACCACCGCAGCCGCTCAGGACCCCGGCCCGGCCGCGAGGTAAGACCCCGAAGATCCAGGGAGCACGGTGAGAAGCTCACTCCCTGCTCCAACCTACCACCACCACCACCAGCCTCATAATGCTGTTCACAGCCTTCTTATCTCTGCCAAAGGAGCCCAAATTCACTCTGCCCCACGAGGCCGAAGAGTGAGCAGGAGGAGAACCAAAGACAAAACATGGAAATATGATGAGGAAGTTAATGTTCAGGTTTTTTTATTTGTTTTTTTTTTATCAGTGTGCCTGCTCTAAAAAAAATATCTTCCAAATTCATTTAAGCCAGATGAAGGATCCTAGCTTATATCATTATCATTTCAATAATACAATTATTAAAGAAGCTTTTGTAAAGAAAAAGAAGAACAAAGACTAAATCCTGCCTTCTTTTCCAAGACTTTCAGTGAAGTCAATACATGTAAACTTAGTATACGTCTTTAAAAGTATTATAATAAACAACCATGCATTCTTGTTTTTCAAATGTGCATCAGAATATTTTACACGCTTTACTTTATGCACCCTGCTCATTTATGTGGACGTTTCGTAGAACTGGTCAGTCTGAGCTCTCGCTTTCCAAAGCTGCTCCGTGGTGTCTCACGCCTCACGCCTGCTTCCGTAGCGTCACACCTCGTTTTCTTTCCTCTAACCCTCGATGCGACGTCAGGAGAAGTTGACAACCTTGCAGCGAGCCACCGAACGGAACGGCTCCACTGTGTTTTTTTTCACGCTTCTGGGACTCTCCACTGCTCTTAAGTGTTGCCCCCCGCTTGTCTCACTTTGTGTTGCCATCTAGATGTGATTGGATCGAACTAATAAAGGTTCTTGCTGTAAAGCTTCATGTCTTCGTTTGTGTGTCGTCACTAAACCCTGTGTGTGGTGGCAGCTTGTTTTTGTGGGTGATGTTGGGTCGTGTTTCTTGTGTGTCGATGTCTTTTTCCCCTCTGAGCTTTTTTTCCTGATAACCTCTTGAAGCCGGGTTGTGGGCGCTCTTTATGCTTGCTTTGGTGACCAACAGTGGAGCATAAAGTGACTTTCATTCTCTTTCTCCCTTCCACATGTCTCTTTCTTCCATTCTATCTTTTCCTCCTTTTCTTTCCTTCCTTGTATCCCCTCATGCTTCCCTCAGTTTGACCCTGGGAGGAGTAACCATCGATAAGGGCGACCCCTCCACGGTGGAGGCCCTGGTCGGCCAGACAGTGGTGCTGCCCTGCAGAGTCAGCCCTCCGCCGTCGTCCACCGTCATCGTGGAGTGGAGAAGAGAAGGTGTCGCTCTGTCGACTCACAGGTGAGTTCAAAACACTCTCTTAGTGACTGAATGTGTTCTTGTTTTTATTATTATTGTTCTCCATCTTTCTGCTCATGTCGTCGTCAGGCATCACCAGCAGCCCAATGGGTCCCTGTTAGTCGGCCCTCTCACTAAGTCGGACTCTGGCTGGTTCTTGTGTGTGGCCACTCGGGAACGGGAGCGAGACCACCGCTACATTTACCTGTCTGTCTCAGGTAAGACGATATTAATAATGTTTAGTAAAGAAGCTGCTATTCTGTAGAAGTCATATCTTTGTATTTACACTAAAATGAGATTATCTGCATAATAGTTACAGCTACTGTAGCACCCTCCTAGACCAGACCAGGCACCCCCACCCCATAGCAATGACACTCCTTGATGGCAGCAGCCATCCCCAGCAGGATGCAGCTTGACACAGACACACACACAAAACCACTTTAGGAACAACTAAAAAAAAAAATGAAGAACAGCACAAGGCCAGGTGTTGACCTGGCCTCCAAATTCACTAGATCTCAAACTGATCAAGTATCAGTGTGATGATCCACAGAGGACCCTCCCCTCAAAGCTCCCCCCACTAACAACATCCTGCAAAAGGGAGACCTACACAATATCCTCGTCCTCTCCTCTCTCGTCCTCTCCTTTCACTTCCACCATCACTTCCTGTCATGAGACCCCCTGCAGAAAATAATTTAGGTGCATTTAAGTGAAATTGAGTTTAAACGTTTAAACACACCTAAATAAACATTACTATACACAGTGCGGATTGTTCTGTGGATTTCTTTAAAGATTAGCACGGCCTTCTGGGAACACTTTCACCTCATGTGCAGCCGTGTAATTGGGGCCAGATTCGGTCCAAACCCTAATTTGGTCCCAATTAGTCCGTCACGCGAAAGTCGAGAAGATTGGGGTGAAGCCGATGTCCCTGGTTTTGCGTCAGAACACGCTGACCTTGGAAAGTTTTTCACGCATGACACGTTAATGTGACATTATGTAAGTGAGTTATTACAGAAGCTTTCTCTTTCTCTCTCTCTCTCTCTCTTGTGTGTTTGATCGTGTGTAGAAGGATCACCTCCGCTGGGCCCTACCTCGCTGCCCCGAGACGGCCCACTCCCGAGGTAACGACACTGTCTCGGTGTCAGTGAATCATTTCCAGCGTATTCGTAAACGTGTGAGCCTCTGAGGGAAGAATCAATCCCTGGCACCGGCTTTACGTTCCTGTCATTTCTCTCAGGTTCAGCATTGAGCGCTCAGGCTCGTCTTTGGTGGAAATGCGAGTGGGACAAACAGTCAGACTGCCCTGCACAATAGTCCCTCCATCAGCGCTGCAGTCTGTCATAATTCAGTGGACCAAAGATGGACAGACCATTAGTGACTCGAGGTAATCTGCTGGTTAATGAAGCTCATTTCAAAGCCTTATTAGAAAGTGTTTTTTACTTAATAACTTCAGCAAGATCAATCAGAAAAGACAAAGAGATGCGTCCAACAATCATTTACTTGCAGCAGTAAAAACAGGAATCACATACATGCTTAATTATATGTACAGAAAGATGCATCAGTTGACACACAACCGTCCACATTAATATTACCCACTGAACTTAATCTGGATGAGTCAGAGGATTTTCAACATTATGACCACTGACAGGAGAAGTAAATAACATTGACCATCTTGTGACAATGTTCTGTTGGGAAACTTCTGGACCTGGCATTCATTCATGTGGATGTTACTTAGACATGTAGCACCCACCTAGACCAGACCAGGCACCCCCACCCCATAGCAATGACACTCCTTGATGGCAGCAGTCATCTCCAGCAGGATGCAGCCTGACACAGACACACACACAAAAACACTTTAGGATCAACTAAAAAATACAATACATGAAGAACAGCACAAGGTGTTGACCTGGCCTTCAAATTCACTAGATCCCAAACTGATCAAGTATCTGTGGGATGATCCACAGAGGCCCCTCCCCTCAAAGGACCCCCACTAACAAGACTGTGTTGACAGACACCACGGGACACCCTGAGAAGGCCCATGTCCATACGGTGGTCATAATGTTATGCCTGATCATTGTCTTTCTGACTCAACTTACATTGAGCTTCATCTATTTAAGATATGCTCTTTCCTGACTTCTTAGTTGAAAGTAGTTGGTCTTCGGTGAAGCATTTAATCCAGTTTCCTGTGGCACCTGTGAAACAAGACTATATTGTTCTGGCTCCAAATTAATCTAGATTCTCTATTAATCGTCTTGAGGCTCTGTGAAGAGTTTAATCAAACCCACGAAAAGATATGAGTGTAACCAGAGCTCCTGAATGCTGCTGTGCTGCAGGTTTACCAAGCATTCAGACGGCACCCTGATCATCGGCCCCCTGAAGAACGACGACTCTGGCGTCTACACGTGTACGGCCTCCACCCAGCAGCAGCTGGAGCAGAGGCAGCTGCAGCTCAGAGTCCAAGGTGACTTTGAATCACTTTTTAAACGAGTAACATCCATTTTTTTTTATCACTAAACACTATGGTTATCATGATCCTGTGGATGTTGTAATGCCACATAATCACCAGCAGGCGTCAGTAAAGATCAGAGACCACGTGAAGCCTTGCTCATGCTGCACATTTTTGTTTGGTTTCATTCTCCAGCTGACCTGAGGATCACCACAGCTCCCAATAACATCCAGGTGTCAGAAGGCAGCACAGCCCTGCTGCCCTGCGTCGTGTCGGGAGACAACGTCAACATAGGCTGGTCCAGGTAAAGATGATCTTAGTAGACGTCATGTTAAAGTAAAGGTACAAAAAATGGTACGGCTGCACAACACTACAATTAAAAAGTCACAAATACAGAAAGGCTACTATTTAAAAGACATCAAATGATCTGTTTTGTTTGATATTTGTCTTCCAATATGCAAAAAACTTCCTTAAAATATTTAGATTATATCTGTATATCTGCCTTACTTCCTGTGTTTTTCCCCTCCTTTAATTATTGGATTGATTTCTCCTTGTGTGCTCTGCCCTCATTGACTTCACCTGTCACCCCTCTGCCTCTTCCTGGCTTGGTTTTGGTCCTTCACCTGTTTTTGGATACCTTCCCTTTCCCTGCAGTGCCTTTTGTTCCCTAGCTTGTTAGTTTTTATTCCCCAAGTCCCCCTTTGTGTCCTGTATTTACTTCACCACTTCAACCCAACAGATAGGAATTCAGAAGAGAAACTTGTTTTTTGCTATCTTCTGCTATCAAACCCCTTCAGGTAAACTCTCTTGTCCTGTTTGTAACTGCAGAAACGGCGTGCCGGTGCGTCCCGACGGCCGTGACATCCTCATGTCGCCCGACGGCAGCCTGATCCTAAATCATGTGAAGCCTTCGGACGAGGGCACCTACACCTGTAACGCCTACACTGGCATCTACTCAGTGAGCGCCACCGCCGAAGTGAGGGTCATTAAAGACACACAACAAGGTGAGAACAGTAAGAAAACAAAGATATCCTGCTTTGGACATGGGCCTTCTTAGGGTGTCCTGTGGCGTCTGGCAATACTTGATCAGTTTGGAATCTAGTGAATTTGGAGGCCAGGTCAACACCTTGTGCTTGTTTTTTTTGAGTTGTTCCTAAAGCGTTTTTCTGTCTGCATCCTGCTGGGGATGGCTGCTGCCATCAAGGAGTGTCATTGCTATGGGGTGGGGGGGTGCCTGGTCTGGTCTAGGTTCTTGTAACAGTACCTTTTCTATCTAATTCTTTCTCCTAGGATTTATTTTTATCCATTATCAGTCTCCCTAATCACCTAGTGTCATGTACTCTTACATGCTGCATGTTTGCTTTATCCAGGTGTTTGTATGAACTCATCTGCTTGTTCCCTTCTCTTCTGTCCCATCTCCTCTTTTTTTTTTCTGTCTCTCTATTTGGTCGACCTCAAGCACATGAGCTCCTCTCTATGACCTGGGTTCTGCTTGAGGTCAAAAGGGAGTTTTTCTTGGTAGCATTAGTGCTTGCTCTTGGGGTTTCAGGCTGTGGATTCTGCAAAGCATCTTCAGACAAGTTATGATTGTTAAAGATGCTTTACTATAAAACAGAATTAAAGCAATCTAGTTATGGCACAAAATGTGATCTGGACTGGCTGGGTTAACAGAGTACAGGTAAACATGTCAGGGATTAGTGTCATGGTTGGGTTGGCTTTGTTTATCAGAAAGTGAGCTCCACCTGGAGTCTGAATGTTCAACATAACAAGCGATGTGTTTGTTTTGGATGAAAAAGCAGCATGCAGGTGAAGAAGCGACTCCCTAGGCTTGTTCCGTTCTTGTCAACTTTATCCGCTACTGAAAAACAAATCTGTCTTTATGATTTTTGTCTAAGAGTTGCATCACTCCTGTCTTGCAGGCATTGATGTGCCTCCAGAGTGCGTGGACCAGCCCGAGCTCGCCAACTGCGAGCTGATCGTTTACGCGCGACTCTGCTCCAACTCGTACTACTCCAGTTTCTGCTGCGCCAGCTGCACCAGGCACTCGCTAAGGAACGACAGGTACCGTCGGTTCGGGTTATGGACGCGCAGGGTGTAATTACCAACTGTGGGACGGGAGGAGGAGGAGTCTGGGGAGAGTGTTCAGAAGCTTTGGACTGCATTTTTTTATTTTCTTAAAAAAACAAACCCTGAACTGCTGCATTTTTGCCAAAAGGACTCTAAACACTGACCATGCTGTGCAGAAATTCATCAGTGCATTAACAAAAGGGACAGATTACTGTAGACGTAGTTAAAGCTGTTAAAGTGTCTGAGGAGATAAGTTATTCACCCACTGGACCCGTGTGTTCTCTGTTTTCTAGAGAATCATGATGATTTTTACCTTTCAGGTTATTCAGAGGATATTATTATTTTTTTGCTTTTGTTGGTGATTCACTGATCCTGTGCCCTTTATTTCCACTTCATATTGTTTATTTTTATGTAATTTGATAATAAAAGTACTATTTTGATAAAAACGCGGGCTGGTTTGAAGGATTTTGAACAACTTGCTCCTCCAGGTTGCACCATAAGAGGTCGTTCAACGTGGCAAATTAAATGTGTCGCTCAGCTGCGTTTTTCTCTCAGGTGGTTTACGCGTTTAAGTTGTGCCACGTGTTTTCCTGGTAGCTTCATTTAGGCTGCTAATGTGGCAGGTTTAGGCACAGGGGTTTTAAAATTAAATGATTTCTTTTATGGCTTCTTTAGGTCGTTATCTGAGAGGGATGAGCTGGTATCTTTACATAGGTTATGGTGAAATGAGATTAAACTGATCCTCTGTACATAAATTCAGTCTAAAGAAGTATAAAGAGATAAGAACCATTTAAAATTAGAAAATATATCAAATACGACATCTTTTGGCACCATTGTATATTTATATAAATATATAGTTGGAGTTTTAAGGCAACAGTGGAAGCTTTTAAGTCTTTGGACAAACTTAACTCAGATTTTGCACTTCATTATATCTCAGGTCATTTTTCTTTTCAGTAGGTTTTGTCTGTTTTTATTTAATCTCCGCTCATGGACAACGTGTCGCAGCAGCACACTGTCACACTCCCGGGGGTCAGTGGGACACTTTGAAAGAGCTCGGTCATCCAAAAATAATTTAATTTTAAGATGCTGCGTATGAAACAAGTTCCATTGACATTCAGTATCCAGATGAGAGGAAGCAAAGACCACAAACTAATGCAGAATGTCATTTAGAGTCACTTTTTATCAGAATAAACTACTCTCACCACATGAGAAAACTAAGACTGGGCCTAATGTCTTGTCCTGGAGTGTGGTTAATGCACGTGGCTGTAGCATGGTGAGAAAATGCTCCAATACAAAACTCCCATTTGAAAACATCATATTTTATAAAGCAGCATTCTCTTTACCTCAGGCTTGGATGCTGTGTCCAAGATCTAGTTTTAAATACATACCTTGAGTTTTATTTATGAGATCTGCAGGCAGAGGAATGAAACTAGCATCCTGTAAATTGATCTGATGTTTATTTCTTTTTAAGGGGTCGTTGCTTGCAGATGCTCCGCTTCCTGTTTATTTGAATTTGTGCTGCATAAAACATAATTTAAATGATTTAATGTAAAACTTGCCTCTTTAGGTTTCTGGTCTTTGTTTTCGCTCCTCTAGTTGCTGAATATCATCAAAACTTGTGCTTTATGTGTCGTAAAATCTTTTTTCATGGAGGCATCATGTCAGTGTGGTTTGGCTGTTACTAAATTAGATCAAATGAGCTTTTTATTTGAATTAACGCTGGGCTGATGTTTTGTCCTGGTGTCTTCTGGTTTGGCTCAGTGCGGTGGGCTGCCCAATACAAAACTCCCACCTGCAAACATCCAATTTATAAGCTACCACTCATTGTACCTCTGCACTGGACATGGCATTTTGGCTACTCTGTCTTGCTGTAGTCATATTTGTGCACACGCATCATGTAAAACTATTTTTATTGTGGAACAGTGTCCACTAGTTAAAATCTCATGTAGCTCATGTTCAAGGTTCGAGTTTCAGATAACCACATGATTCATGAGATGTGCAGAAACTTTTGAAAATGGAAGCTGTTTAATTTATCAGAGGAACAGCTTTTTTCTTTTTTCCAAGTAGGAGATATTGTTCTCATGCTCGTAACGTCTGTTGCTGCTTCACAGATGTCGCTTCCTGTTTGTTGGAATTGCATAAACATGTTTTTCTGGGAAAAAAAACTGTCTGACGAGGGTCTGTTTGGACAGAAAACCTAGATATATGGCTGAATTAGGTCTTTTTATGTCCTCACACAAAATAATTTAACTCTCTTATAGACCGGTTTTAGACAAACTGTTTTAGTTTGCTGCAAAATTCAAATTCACCTGCACATTTCTGCACCATATCGCAGTAAACAGCTGCTGTGCGCCAAATTGCACACTAGTGTTCATCGTGCAGCTTCCGTTGACACAAAAACCCGCCAGCTGTTTGCTCAGAGTCGGTGCAGAGCCTTGCAGGTGCACTCTGTGAGCCGGAGGTTGCGGTGAAAGTGGAAGGTTTCACCTCGGTCGTTTTTCTCTGCACAGAGAGCGAGCTGCAGGCTGCTCTGTGACCACATCCTCTGCCTCCGAGCTGCCTTCTCTTCCTCGCCAACGACAGCTTTGACCTTCTTCTGTGCACGGATAACAACGCTCGCTTCCTGTTATTACTGTGGTAGATTCAGAATCTGACATTTCTGCCAACAGTGTTTTAACTAAAGGAAAAGTTTGGAGAGCTGATGTAATATACTCCCCGTGCTTGTGAAAAATATGCAAACAGGAAAAACCACATGTGACTGAAAGAGGCACGCTTGAACAAGTTTAAATGATTTATTTAAAAAGCATTTTCTGATGCAAAACAGTTAAGAGACAAAGACTCACACATTTCACTGTAAATAGTTTTATACTTTTCAAATTTATCATGCAAGATGTCTTGTTTTTCTCTTATATCATGCAGTAAATTGTCAATACCTGCCAGATGTTTAAAGTTACAAGGTAAAATAGGCAAAGGCACTTACTCACGGGACATTTTCTATCATTTTTATAGTCAAAATAAGCAAAATAAATGCCCAGGTAGACATTATGAGGCTTAGGTGTTAAAGGGTTAATCAGCAGAAAATCTTTAGTCACCAGTTTTACTACCGGAAAATCTTATGAGCCAAATTTACCGGCCTTGCGAAGTTTTTCTGATCTGAGATGTTTCAAAGATTATGTGGGAGGAAAACAAAAAATAACCGACTTCTCAGAAAACGGGCCGGCAGACGAGAGGCTAAAAATACCTCTGGAAAAAGTGACGTTCAGCGTGGGATGAAATGCTTATCCTCATCTAATGTGAAGACCGATCCTTGAGTCATCTTCAGAACAAACTAGCTTTAAAAAAACAATACCCCCGTGATTGTCATTATCATCTAACCCACATTTATTGAGTAGAAAACGAAGCAAACAAGGATTTTAAAAATTATAGAATGACAGCAAAGCTTTAAAATCCTGCAGTCAAGATATTTGCATGTCCTCCACAGATACTGTAATGAGCACAGAAATATGTCCCGTGTGCAAATAAACTAAAAGATGCAGATTCATAGAAGTATTTTTTCAAAATGTTATTTACAGAAAGCTCAGTAACTCATCTCCTGTGAGGTTTGCCGTGGCTCTGCTTCCCACTCTGCAACAGACAGAAATATCATGAGCTCTCTTGTTTTACATTTTCACACGCTAATATATATTTAAATATACATCTACGTCGGGGACCAGGGGAGTTTTCCACAAACCTGGAGCTTCCACACGAAAAACGTGACAAAGGCTCCGTAGAAGCAGCTCTTGGCGATGAAGACCACGTAGCAGAGTTTGCCGTTCTGAGAGGCCTTCAGAAACTTTTCTGCAGAAAGAGGACATATTCAGTGTGATTTGTGGGAGTGGATTGTTGGTGAAGATAAGACTTGAATTGTGTAAACTGTGTATTTACCTCTTGTTGGGCCTGTTGGTACAACTGATAGGAGAATAAAATAGATTAGATGAAGAAGATTGTTTTTTTTTGTTTTGTTTTTTTAGACTTAAAGATCCACTCAATTTTTTAAAACAACCCACCGTTAACACCCTTAATTGTAGCTTCATACGGTTCGGTTTTTGTTCCATCGTAGAAGCTGACAATGCACGTGAAGTTATTGTTGGGTTTTTCCCAATCTTTGGCCCAGACCCTCAGCCTGCTGGTGATTGTGTAGTTCTTTCCGTCCTCTTTAGCATAGTTGTCTGTTGCCACGCCATTGTTGGTGGTCTCCCCATTGATCTTCCAGGACACGCTGACATGGTCTGGGTAGAAATCATAAGCCACACAAACGAGGGTCTTCTTCCGTACCTTATCTTTATTGTTTCTGCACTCCTTTGATGACGGCTGGAGTATTTTGACTTTTGGTGCGGTGATAATACGGTCTTTTTCTGCAAGGACAAAAGACACAAGACTCACTGTCACTATGATACAACCAGATAATACACATGTCAGTATGAGGATTAAGACACAACATGACCATTACAGATTACACCACTCATATCCATATTTTTTTATGAGGCTGTTGCAGCGATCTTACCAAGAACCGTTAGTCTGGTTCCCTCTCCAAAATAAGCAGGGTAATTGCCAGAGCACACTGTCAACTCGCAAGCACAAAAACTGACAAAAGACTTTCCAGTCCTCGTCTGTGACTCTGAACTCTCAACGATCTCTCTTCCACGTGTGAACAGACATATTTTCTTCACTTTTTGATGCAAAGAAAGATCAATTTACCATCTGATTGGCAATCATCACGTACCTTCCAAGATAAATCACCTTTTTTTCCCCCACCACTTTAAAACAATAATGCATGAGCTTGAAACAGACTCTTTGCAAATGCACTATTAGTGAGTCTTAAACTTTACATTTGTTTTTGCAGTTTTGAATCACGAACCTAACCTTTACAAAAGCATTTTTCTTTTTTTTTCCAAAATGATTTTTAGAAAAGAGGAAAAGGAGAATGAGCGTGTTTCATTTCTTCTACAGTAATTTGTATAATTTTTCTTACCCAACACTGTCAGTTTGGTGCCACTGCCAAAGTAAGCAGGGTCGTAGTTGTTCACACTGATA
>JASGAT010398344.1:0-15546 GCA_030220025.1 Chelon auratus
TGCTACTAGGTGTCTTTTTGTTATGCAGGTAACAGGTGAGGCCGAGTAACACAATACTTTAACATATGGGAACATGCACTAATAATAGTAATCATTATTAATGTTATTCATTTTTGTAATGCCACAACCCTTTATTGGAGCTGTATTCAGCTTACTGTTTAGCTATTTGTCTGCACAGACTGAGAGGAAAGAAACTAAATGATCAAATCTTATATATCCACTATGACTGAAGAGGCAGGGAGACAGCAAACACATCACCCTATTGCATTCAGTTTTATTATCTCACTTTAAAAAATGTATCAGTAGTTATAACATTAGTGCAAGAATTGATTCAACAGGCTTACATTCAATCCCAAATAACTGACTCAGCACAGGGACAACTAAGGGCCACATTCAGAAACACAACATTAAAAAAAAAAAAAGTGATATTGAAATGTAAGTAGGCTTTCCAGTCCCACAATTATTACGTTGAATCAAACTGAGTAGCACCTTTTCACAGTCCTATCATCATCAGTTCGTTTAGAAGCAGGACACTCTCGATGAAGAGGCGTCCAATCAGAGTCAGGAGATGAACTGGGACACGAAGGACACGGCCTGGTGAACGTCTTCCATCAGCTCCTCCGGCAGTGACAGCACCGCCGACGTCAAGCTTTGAGTTATTTCTAATATCCTGCACGGAGCAAAGAACACGATGGTTATCAGATGACTGACGTATTAATTAATCAGTATCTCCCAGTTTAACATTTGTATTTGAACCCACCAGTTGATATAATGAGCAGCCAGCTGTGGTTCATGCCTGGAGCCTTCCTCTGCAACCAGAGACTGCTTCATCTGCTTGAAGTTGGCCTCAATATCCTTCTTGATTTCAGAGAAGACCTGGATTCCCCTGAAAGAGCTGATGACTTGCTGCAAGATAAAAGGCACACTGCAGAGTTTAGTGGAGCGAACACGGAGGAAATGAGAAAATTAAAAAATAGATTAAAGCTGAAAATGGGGGCGTTATTGTTGCTTCTCCTCACATAAATGACCGAGAGCTGGTGGGCGATGTACTTATGACTCCCAAGGTGCCTGATATCCTCTTCGAGCTGTTGACTCAGCACCAGGAGCTGGTTCAGTTTGGCCACATGGAAGAAGTATTCTGCAGCAGCAACAGCAAATCTGTTAGTGTGTTTCTTGGTGTAAAAATAGAAGCCCTTCCATTCAAAATATTTCTTAAAGGCAGATCGGATCTTATTCATCATAATCCTGAGAAAAAATCCATAATAAGGAGAAACCTAATTATTATATATTTATTACATTTACAGTGACTCTAATCCTCTTCCGCAATATTGTTAAATTAATAATAGATTGCATTAATACGTAACAAGCATATAATGTAATCAGTAGTCAAGATGGAGCTGATTTTAAATGCAACAAAGACTATTTTCAGTTTTGCATGTAAAACATACGACTAAAACTATCAAGTGGAGCAAAAGGTAAGATATTTAACTTTGAAATGTAGTAGAGTTGAAGTGCAAAGATCAATAATTTGACATATTCAGATACAAGTACATGAGAGTTTTACTTGATTAGTATGGGCCTGTATCAGGATGCAGCCATCTTTTTGCACAAGATGCACATTGACTACTGTGGTTAAACTGGCATTGCTGTGCTTCATTTCTGCTGTTTTGATTGTGCACCATTCACAATTTTATAAAAATAAAAAGCAGGACAGTTTTTTACAACCTGGACCTTATTTCTGGCATAAAATACAATCGTTTGCTCACCCATATAACTTTTGTGTCATTTGTAGTCAGTTGGGAGATGTTTAGATCCGCGTGTATCCATATAATGATAGTGACTGGGGCACCGAAACGCAGCCTCTAAATAATGCATTATCTGCCACGAAACTCGTTCATTTCACCAATATTTTGTTATGATACACTACTGCTTTTCCCCGTTGAGTCCAGAGTTAGCTGTTATCATCATTTTTGTTTATGATGTACGTCCTTACCATTTTGAGCCAGAGCATACGGATGAGGAGCTCTCAGCACCAACTGCTGCACGTCTGCGAATAGATAATATCCGGACTCAACGGGGAATAGCACTAGTGTATCATAACAAAATATTGGTGAAATGAACGAGTTTCGCGGCAGATAATGCGTTATTTAGAGGCTGCGTTTCGGTGCCCCAGTCACTCCCACTATATGGATATACGCGGATCTAATTATCGTCCGAACGACTCCAAATGGCACCAAAGTTATATGGGTGAGTAAAGATCGTATTTTATGCCAGAAATAAGGTCCAGGTTGTAAAAAACGGTAGTTCCCCTTTGGGTTCATCTACCATCTTGATCCAAACATATATATAAACCTGAACATGATCTAGACATTACTTCTGTATATGTACTCATGATAAACACCAATATGTATCTTTGATGACGTATGCCCACCAAGAGACCTGTGTTACAAATTAGCTTTGGTCCCATTAGCTTTGGTGTGTTGGAAAATTGATTCTGCAGATGTTTCTCTGCACTTGTCACTTACAAATAAATAATTCAGAAGCACAATTTTTACTGGAGTCTTTCCATGTCTCACTCTGGCTTGTTGATGGGGACAGAGAGACATAGTCTACTTCATAAATATCAATAATATCTGCTATCCTTAGAGCACAGTGTTGTTTATTATGGCCTTACAGTTTTGGGGATGTTTTTCAGGAGAAAAGTAAATGTACATAATCCTTCCTCTTCCTGCCAACAGCTGGATGGGGATGAACGTGAGTGTCTCACCGTCCATCGGTGGACTCTCCAGCATGTCGACGGGACTGCCTTGAATGAGAAACACCTCCACACGAGGAAACATTGCTGACAAACCCACCATGTCCAGGTAGTCCTGAGGAGAAAACATTGATTTTTCATTTGACACGCAACGGTCCCCTCAAACTGGAAATCGGGTTTCATTTGGCCAATAACAGGTGAGATACCTCCAGCTGTGGCATAGGCTTTGGTAGGTGTTCAAGGCACTGCAGCATGTGGTCAAGAATCTCTGATCCTTTAAGAAGCACAAAAAAAATAATCAAAAATATAAAGAGAAGCTACCCAAGACGAACCCTTAGATTGTTGTTGAAAATACCTTGAGACTGGAAAGTGTCTGACTCCTCTGGGCTGCAGCCTTGTCCTAACTGCTCCTGGAACTGGAACATAGAAGCATTCAGGGACTTTACTCAAGCAGAACTACTAATACAGCAAAGTAAAAATGCTATTTTGCAAATAGAAGTGCCGCGTGAAATCCAGCTATTTTGCCTGAGGGTCTGTTTGCCTGCGTCCTGTACGTTTAATCTGTCTCCTTTAAAACTGTTGCTATTTTGTCACTCTGTCCTGCAGCCTTCTTCCTCCCTGTCTCCACCTCACCAGTGTCATTTTTAAATGATTTCTCATTACTGAGCTGTGTTAAATACAGTTGTGCACAGCATGCAAATAAAATAAAGCAAAGAAGAAAAGTTCTGGTTTTAGAGTTTTTGAACTTTTTCTCTCGTCGCTGATTTCTCTTGGATCACTGGATCGTTTATTGAAATGAAACAATGAGAGAGGAGCTGTTAATATGTAGGCAGACAAAATACACAATGCTTTCTATAATATGTCAAAGGCAGAGAATGTTGGAAACCACTATCTGCATCTTAAATATGCTTAAATATGCTGTATATGTTTAGTTTCTTATATCATCTATCGTGTAAAATCTTAAGAGTATCTAACAAACTAAGCCTGCAAAATTCACGCACTGCAGTGGAGTAGAAAGTTCAGCATCTCCCTCTAAAATGTAGCCAAACAGAAGCAGAAAGCAGCATAAGATGGAAATGCCAAAGAAGAAGGACCTTGAAATTAAACTTAAATACAGAACTTTAGTTAGTTAACTTGAGTAAACTGCTCATGAGCAACGTTGCAGGCAGAAGACTGGACATGAAACCGGGGTAAGAACGTCTTGGAGTTTTGTCGTTAATGTCAGCCTCACAGAGACAAGACAGTCGACTGGAAAAGTAGAAATCTGTCAAATTCAGAGGAAGGAAGAACAGCTATCTGAAGCAGGCAGTTGAATTTAACCGAAAAGAAAGAAAGCACGGAAAAATTTGCGAGTGCTCGTGATTTTTCTTTCTCACTGGTGGCAATTTAAATTAAAGGCAAAACAATTAGAGGTAGTTCCTGATGTTAATGATGATGTGAGCTACAGTAAAACAAACATAATGAAAGATTTGTTTAAGAAAAATATAATTAGAGATGATGGAACATGAACACTAATGGATTTCTTGTCATCTTAACACAGTATGATCCATGGGAAACATTACCGTTACAGTGCTGACTCTCATTTAATGACTATGTAGGGACATTAGTTACGTCCAGGTTTATTAGCTTTACTCCAGATGATGCACATGAGCGAACAATTAGTATTTCTACTTGGAAATTAACACTGAAGTGTGAGCGGGGATGGTGATCTAGTGGTGTGGTCAAACATACCTGCTGCATCTGTGCCCTGATGAGGAGGTCCAGCTGCCTGCAGAGACACAGCATCTCCAGGCCCACCTGCTCGGGACTCAGCTGGACCGGCATCAGAGGTCTCTTCACCTGTAGCTCCACTGACCACACAGCAATCACATCAGTCTGTGGCAATCCCCATCCCTGCCTCCCTCCCTCTCTTTCTACCACCCTTTATTTATTAAACACACAGGGGCAGCATCACATCTGTCCCACAGGTCCAAGAAGAAGAAGGATGGATGAGGACAAAAGGGGAGGGGAAGAGGGGTCAGTGTCCTGGAAGTTGGAGGTATCTGCACTCCCTCAAAAGGTGATGACACGAGAAAGCGTTGCCTCGGCTAGAAATAAAACAATGCTTACCTTTAAAAGCTTCATGGTAGGCGCACGGCTGGCTGAGCGGCTCCGTTATGCTCACAGCCATATCCACACGGACCCGGCTGTCACACCTATTCTCCTAAAGCCCTCTCTCTCTCTCAGAAGCCATATGAAGCGCGTTGACCTGCAAGATGAGTCTAGAAAGGCGCTATTTATTTGTTCTATCGCAGCTGATCGGAGGCGTCCATCGACCGGGGGGTGCGTTCGAGTACCAAACGACGTTCAGGCGTTCAGACAGTCTCTCCCCATCCAGACCTCACTTCCGCAAGGTGGTGATGAACGCATCCTTCGCTCCGTGCAGCAGCCGAGAGCCTGACGGATTTATGATAACCATAATAATGAAAGCACGTCCACGCCCTTTGCAACAGCGGCCGTGCAGTCACAGTCTTGTCATTTGCAGCGTTGAACGCCCCTCTAACCCCCCCTCCCCTCCACACAGACTGAGAACCGGCCTTTTACAATGATGTCATGTTTTAGGGGGAAGAGGATCAGGATGCAGCCATGATAAAGCAGCAGCTTGACTTCACTGATGGGAAAATGCATTCGCTCGGATGCTGTCCTTGAACGTTACTCAAGTGATTTCATTATTGTGCTTTTTGCTCCAACTTATTTTGCTGCAGCTAATTAATCTGCTCGCTTAATGCTCAATAATATTTATAATTAATGAGGATTTCCTGAATATAAAGAAAGGAAATGATCAATGCTTCTGCTTAAAATGCACTTTAAATGATTATCTAAGTAGTTCATTTCCTCAAATCCTTACTGTTTTATATATTGTCTATATCTTGAGCAAGTACTTTTCTCATTAAGATGCTTCTGTCTTTTAAAATAAAAGCTAAAAGTACAAAATTACAAATAGCAGTGCAGTAAGAGCATTTCCACCAATCAGGCATAACATTATGGTAATATTGTGTAGGTCTCCCTTGTGCCTCCAAAACTGTTGTGACTCATCAGTGAATGGACATGGGTCTTCTGAGGGTGTCCTGTGGTGACTGGTAACAGGATGTTGTTAGTGGGGGCCTTTGAGGGGAGGGGCCTCTGTGAATCATCGCACAGATACTTGATCGGTTTGGGATCTCGTCAGTGTGGAGGCCAGGTCAACACCTTGTGCTGTTCTTCATGTTTTTTTTTTAGTTGTTCCCACACATTTTTGTGTGTGTGCCTGTGTCAGGCTGCATCCTGCTGCCATCAAGGAGTGTCATTGCTATGGGGTGGGGGTGCCTGGTCTGGTCTAGGTGGGTGCTACATGTCTAAGTAACATCCACATGAATGAATGCCAGGTCCAGATGTTTCCCAGCAGAACGTTGTGTTGTCACAAGACGGTCAGTGCTATTTACTTCTCCTGTCAGTGGTTTTAATGTTGTGGCTGATCGGTGTACATGCACTGACAACTAATAAATTTGTAAATTAAACTGATGGAAATACTTAAGTACATTAGGTGTAATTTAATAATAGTTGAAAGAATCTCATCTGAATTGAATACTGACAGAAGTCAAAGTGATTGAGGCAAACGAAATACTGAATTAAAATGGGTCAAAACGTAAGCCATCACTTATTTAACATAATATAATTTATAATTTTAATTAAATGACATTACTCGGTGGGTAAGTGTTTTTAAAATTCGTACAAAAAAGGCCATGTATCCATGTATAAAAGCAGTATGAGCTAACGTCCAACATATTGTTTTATAGCCGCCGTATGTGAGCTGGATAACGAGTACCTTTACTTTTAATGTCCATTTTTGTTGCCGGCGCTTCTCTAGAATCGCCTCGTATTCGTGAAGTTTTTGTGTGACATTGCTGCTTGATTTATTTTACCACTGCGAGAGGAACAGCCTCAAAGCACAAACCAACTGTGGGCTTGGTTTATTAAATAGGAAAGTCGGACAAGATGCCTCGAGTCCCCCCCCAATCAACCCCTTAATAAAATACAACTGGCTTATAAAGTTTGTCACAGTTTTACAGTATCCAAAGAGAAAGTATGAAATAAAAATGCAGAGGTATTGACAAAGTAAAGGCAAGAAGACAGTTAAATAGTTTGCTAAGGAATATATCTCCTGATACTACAATAATATCAGTTTGGCATAAAAAAAAAAAAAGAAGAAAACTGAAGACAAGGCTCTAGCAAAAATCTACCTCACCTGATTCTTTTTCAACAAACAAATATACAACAATGTACATATTTTCGTAAACAATCTTAATTTCAATAGATAATCTTGTTTACAAGTGCACCTGGAGGAGAAAAATAACAATTACATCCTTTTGCATCCAATGTCGTCCTCGTTAGAAGATCTACCGTCACGATAAATCTTATGTGTAAGAATAAAGACTGTGGTCCACGACTGTTTCAATCTCTTTCTTAACAGCAGAGAGGATTTTGACATCTTGGGACCACATCTTTTGCTTTCTTATGTCTTGCTGGGTCGGGGATGGTCCGTCCGCCAACTTTAAGAGACTCCAGTTGAGGTTCAGCACAGCCTCTGAATTTGTTCTTTCTACTGACGAGTGCCGGGAGGAAGAGTGAGGTTGGCCATCAGCTCGTGAACTGATGCAAATATGGTGCACTCACCTGGGAGGAAGAAGAACATGGTCAGCAAAAGGGGTTTTGCATAAAGTGTCAATAACAAAACTAAATATTCTGTTGCGTTTGAGAGCAATAAATTATTCAGCGCGTCTCACCCTGTCTGGCAGGATGCAGCTCGTTGAACCTCTTGAGGATATTAGACACCATGAGTGCTGCTGCCCCAGAGGAGCTGGGCTGTCTGGGGATGTCAGCCTGCTGAGTGAGGCCCGTTGCCATGTCGTACACGATGGGGACTATAATGCTCACTGGCTCCTGGGGTACTGGAATACGCTGGGTCAGCTGCAACTGTGCGGGAAAACCAACCAAATGCAAAGGTCGATTCAAATATTCATACTGTGTGGCGGCTGCAGAGGGCCAAAGTAAAAGACACTGCTGAGACTTACAAAGAAGAGCATCTTGGATTTGAGCACCACGGCGATGGTGCCAGGAGGCGCGATGGGGGGAGCGCTGGGAGGGATGGTGAGACAGAACTGCACGTTCCACTTCAGCTGTCCGGCCTGGTCAGGGAACTGCAGGAGGACAAATTTATTCATGTAGCACAGTTCAAACACAACCTCAAAGGTCAGAACCAGGATGAAGAAGGCTACGCACCAGTTCGAGCTTCATGATGCGCACACAGTCCCTAAGGATGTTCGTGGGCGCCCCCAGCAGCTTTGTGAAGGCATTCAGAGTGTTGTACTTAAAGGGAGGACCAGCAACCTAGAAAAAAAATAAGAGAAGGTGGATTAATTACAGTAACACCGGTTAAAGCAGTTAAAGCTACTAACCTTTTAGCACTGTTCACTAATCAGGTTTTAATGTTCCCAAAGACTCACGAAATGATGCCTTCACTTACCCTCGTCTCAAAGAACCTCTCCAGCACCTGAAGCTCCTCCTGGGACCAGGGACCTGTATTTTCTGGAGTGACTTTCAGCTGCAGCGTCTGATAGTTCTTTGGGTTGAGAGCCACTCGGCACTTGAGGACGTCCGTCTTGAACATGATGACGCCGGGCTCATTAGAATTCACAATAGACAACTGGAAGAGAGGGGACACAGTACAGGTGGTTATGGATGACGTCATTTCAGAAATAATTAACACAGACGAGTTTGTCTGGACAATCTGCCGGGGGACGCTCACGTTGGGCTCCTGCTGGATGATCCTTTGGAGGTGCCGTCTCATGATGACCGAACCCAGAAAGCGCTCCAGCGGCGAGCAGAGGTAGCTTCCTGCCAGGCCTGGCACCAGGCAGGGAGTGGGTGAGGGGAGCAGAAGCACATGCAAGGCATTGTGGGTGAGGATGGTGGGAATGGAGGCAGCCCAGGGGCGCTGAGGTAGCTTGCGGGGCGGAGGCATACTGGTAGGCATGACTTGTGAACCTAAAAAAAAAAAAGGAAACACAGGGACAAATGTAAATCTGTGGGCTCAGCATCATTAAATTAATATTCTCTTTTTTATTTTATTTTGTTGTGTCTTTTTCCCAATGATCTCTATCACTATTGACCACGACATCCAAGTCAGCATTAGCAGACCAAGTAAAACAATAAAACAACACCAACACAGCAGCACTTACTGGTCGCAGCACGTGGAGAATGAGGGTCAGGAATAGGTGAGTGCAGTGAAGGGTTGCCAGGGGACATGCCGTGGATCCTAGCCCCAGGAGAGGGTCCCGAGACTTGGGGTGAACCTGGCCACTGGCCCCTATGGCCGGGAGACATCATGGCATACGGAGAGCTGGGGTCCAGAGGACCTAGGGTGAAGGAGAGACATCCATTAGACACACAGCAAGACTTAAAATAAGACAATAAACACGTCACTGCGTGCCCACGGTTTAAAGGCCTCTTTGTCTCATGCTTGGTTAAAGTCTGCAGAAGATTTTCAGTTCAGCCCGTACCAGCCTTCGCCCAGCAGAGCAGAATTACCATTTCTGGCCTGCTGCTTACCGTGGGGACTGGCAAAGCTGGTCTGGCCCATGGCTATGCCCAGGGAAGATGGAGACGGGGTGGGCCCGAAAGGAGAGGGTGCCCTCAGAGCTCCACTAGGGGAGCCAGAGGCATGGATGTTCCCTGCACACACACACATACACACATCAAAGGGCTCATCAGACTCTAAGGACAAGTACTCCTCACACACACACACACACTCAGTCACTCATGTGCACACAAGCTAAAGCCGGGCGGAAGGGCTGTAGTCTCTGGCTGGCGGGCTGAGATGGGGGAGAAATGGAAGAAGCACGGCTAAATGCATGCTTTGTTCCCTCTCGGTGGCTGCGAGGTGTGTACATGTTGCTAGAGAAGCGCATCTGATCTCACGGCTTGACAAAATTATAACGGGCGCACATGGTCTGCGCTTTCCTGTTCTCTGATGTTCACGCGTACAGTAGGTCAGCAGGGAGGCTGGTGACAGCAATGTGACACGTTAATTAAACAGCAATATGTCGTTCGTAATGTTGGGTGGCGGCTTAACAAGCAGAGATGACACAGACAGTACAGGGTGACATTCACTCACATGTATTTAGACAAACACAAAAGTGCGACGCAGCCCCATTACCTGGCGACTGGGTGGGCATGGATGGCGAGGGCGTCACGTTGGCGTGGTAGTTTGGTGGCGGTGAAGTGAGAGGAGGATAAACGCCCCCCGCGCCCCCTCTCATTGCCTGGGGTTGCAGCGGGTTTATGAGGTTGTCCATCACGTCTACACCCACCGGCGAGGGTGGGTTGTCGTCTTCATTGACCGAGCGCCTGCGAGCATCCTGGTTACTGTCTACAAACATGTTCAGGAACGTCTAGAGAGAGGAAAAGAAGAGGAAGGTAGCATCTGAGGTGAAAGTGTGGCTGACTGGCTTAACCTCACATCATCTTTATTGTTTGGGTAAAGATTTCAAGTGTTCAAACAAAAGAAATTGAAGTTTCACTGCCCGGTATACCTTGAGTCCCGGAGCAGGGTAAAAGCCCTCTACAATCTTAGTGTTGTCAAAGAGACTGTAGGCTCCATCTCTGATGGCCACCACTCCACGGCTGCGGCAGTAGATGTCGATGCAGTACATGTTTCTGAACGCCAGTCGGATGTGAGTGGGCGACTGGGGCAGGATGGAGAAGCACTGGTAGGCAGTGTTGGTGCGCTGGGTGAGGCCCAGCATGGGCACTGTTGGTAGCTTGTTGATTGCATTCAGAGGAGCCAGTGTGTCGGAGAGCACCTGGAGAAACAAAGAAGAGATTCTTGAGTGGGAAAAACGACTGGCTCCCTGTCATGGTGAGAACATGGATGGAAAAACATTATTAGATCTTTTATAACGCAGAAAGAAAAGATGAATAAATGTAAACAAGATGTTGGAGAAATGATGGAATAAAGTAGATCATTTCCAAGTCATCTGGGGATGTCCCTCTGTCCCTCTGTCCCCAGTTATTGACAAATCCCAGAAACAAATACATGGTAAAGATAATTTCAAGCAAGAAAGATAATACCAGAAGCTTTAACATTTATATAGCAAATGAAGAGCATAAACCAAACGAATACCAAAAAATCTGGTATATTTACATTTGATTTGTCCGCTGATATTAAAGTCACAGTGAAATGTGAAGTGTACAATTTAAATAATCCAATTTTCCTGTGTCTGTTTATTCACTGATTTGTGTAACATGCTTAATACTGTATATGTCAAAAAGTATATTTAAATTGAATACATAAATAAATGCATCTCTTTCCTCTTCCTGTAAAACCTAGTAGCTAGTAGCTAGTGGTACAGTGTCATTGTAGAAAGTAGTAAAGCTCAACATGTTTAAAAGGGACCTTAAAACTCTGCGTACCTGCAATAGCTGCATGACATTTGGGCTCTTGTTGAACATCTCTTGTAGCTGGTGGAGGATGATGTTGTGGCAGTTGGAGCAGCCCGAGTTGGGCCCCACGGTGCCCAGGGAAAGGTGGAATCGCTGGCTGCTGGAGTTCCACTGGATGGTGACGGAGCTGCCCTTCGTGGTGCCGTAGCACAGCACCAGCTTGCGGTAGTTATAAAGCCGCACCTCTGAGAACAAGCTCAAGTAAGACGGCATCTCTGGAGGGAAGAAGTCAGTGCGCAGCTATATTAGGTGTGTGCGTTTCGTTCAGTGCTGGTGACAGTGATGAATTACAACTAATGTTTTCTTAAACCTGTAAAACAGGTCAAAAAAACTTCAGCTTTGTTGTAGTTGCATACATGTGCAGCAAGTAATATATTGACCAATGCATGGTAAGGTCCTGCAGCACTTACCTGGCAGTGCACGGGAGAAGTTGAGGACACACTGGTAGAGCTGACTTATGGCATTCCAGTCATTAAGGAACATCTCAACGACTTTCCGACCTCCCACCGGCTCCGACAAAGGGTTTTCATACGTCAGATAGACGTGCCGCGTGGAAGCTAAAACAGAAAAAAAGATTGGCTCGTTTAGAAGATGAGGCCTCGAAGCAGACGGCGAAGGTTTCTCTTATTACTGGAAGACATGTATCTCCTGCTCCTTGTGTGTACCTTGCTCCTTGCTGTGTGTGCTGTTGAGAGGGCAGTTGGCGAGCACCAGTTCAGCCACCCAGGTTCGGTTGTTCCTTCCTTGCAGCCGGAAGGTGCAGTCCAGCAGGGATCGATCTAAAGCTCTCCTGGTCTCCTCTCCTACACCTTTACAGGCAGGAATCCTGCAAAATAAAACACAATAAATCTCAAGACTCTTTTTGCAATCGTGAAACTTTGTCATACTTTGCACATAAACATTTGCGTTTATGCATAAATGAAATGTTTGTGTCATTACTTCAGTAGACGTATTGCATGACTGCTGCCATCTCCCTCCACTTGGACGCCCTGATTTGGAATCTCCATGTTGGACAGCTACTCAAAGACAAACAGGAAGACGTGGAGAGTTAGCGCTATCCTAAAACTGGGATTGTTTCGAAAAATTCAGACAAATACAAATTCAAACTTTCTTAGCAGTGACTTACCTCTGTTCTGAGGCCAATAAAAGGCATGTTGGTGTCGCACATCGCTACGAGGTGTGCCAGCTCTTTGTTGAAGGCACACATTTCTCCAGACCGCTTGGGCTTCTTTGGCTCTGGTTCCCCTTGGTCTCCAGAAATCTACACAGGCAAAAGCAAATTCATGTTTTATAATCCATTTAAATCAAGTGGAACCCATTTATGTCCATTTGATGAAAGATGTTTTAAGCGTTCACTACCTTTCTCTTAGTCCCGGGTCGGGCCCCTCTCCCTGTGGTCGTGTCCTGGACAAGGTGTTCTAGGTTGGGCTTGAAATGCTGCAGAAGCTGCGCACACATGGGTCCGTCCTCTCCTTCCAACTGTGTCACTGACAGGAAAGAGTACTTGTACTGCAACGCTGTGGGACTGCTAGGCACTTCGAGCATTTCCACCACCTACAAAGGATTAAAGGGAGCAAAGATATATGAGCGCAACTTAAAGGGAGGAAATAAAGCAATTTTAAATTTGTGGCCGCTCACAACTCACAATGTAGTACTGTGGCAGACGTGTGAGCTTGATGAAGAGTTTGTGTTTGGACAAGTTGCCAATGGGGTGAGAAGCCGAGTTGGAGAGGTGAAGGACGTCAGTGCACACAGTGGGAAGGTGTTTCACTGACTGTCGACTGCGCTGCTCGCCCAACCAGAACCTGAGCGGAGAGAAAGAAAGAAGTGAGCCTATTCAGTTCGAGTTCACAGCTCGTACTCATAAACATTGCTCTGACACTGACACTAGTGTGAGACTCTTACAGCTCAAGCAATTCATCTCAACACCCATCAACCCGCATGCTTAGCCAAGTGTTGCCGCTGGCTGCAATTAGTCCGTTTTGACAAGCTAGAAGCAGGCGTCAGACTCAGTCTCTTACTGTTGACTCTAAACTCTCCACTACTGTAATCTACTCAACTACTTCTTCTCTCGTCTATGCAACAGACGCACAGATATATCTTTTTCTTCATATTTACTTGAGGTGGACTAACTTTAGCTGTTGAAGCCAAGATATGATGCGCTTCATGTCATCGTTGATGGTCTTTTCGATGTCATCCAGCATGGACTGATCTACAGAGAGAGAACACACAGAGCTGAGCATACAAAAGCATAAAAAGCAGAATATCAGAGGAAAAGCAGGAGTTTTATTGTTCCAAGCCAATACTCTTATATCAACACAAATAATCTTAAACACAATCAAAAAAAAAAAAAAAGAAAGTTACAGTTATGACATAACATTTGCTCCTGCTTACCCAATCCATACAGCATGGGTTGGAACATGCCAGAGTGCAGGTCTACAAAAATGTGCAGGCACTCTGAGCGTCCGCAGGGCTCCAGTATCGGAATAACAAGTGTGGGTAAAGCAGTCTCGATGAATGCTGAAATAAAATGAACATGCACTTAACATATACGTGCAAATGACTCCACGGCACGGTTACAGATAGTTGACAGGAGAATAATGTGGGGTGAAAGAGAACATCTCTAGGAGCAAAGAAAAATTGCGCCATTAGAGTAGACATTTAATAATGCTGCAGTTAGTTCATAGGAGACAACAGATAATGTCGTTTTCAATGATTAAAAAAAAAAGAAAAGTTCATGCGTACAGTTGTCGTTGGGATTGTTCGTCTTTAAAATGGCCTTCAGCTCCTGCAGCTTCTGATGGGACCGAGCATGCACGCTGTCAATCAGAAGTTTCTCTACTGACAGGTGGTCGATCTAAATATAAAAAAAAGTAAAAAGAAAAAGTAGTGAGACAAAAATAATGTTATTAAATTGGTATGGTAAGATAAACGGGCCCTTATATTACATTGAAATCATGAGCACTTTACCTTCATAGCTCTCTCCATTAATTTAGAGTCACAGACAGGAAGAGGAGGCTCGTGAGATATTTGTAATGGCTTAGATCCGTCTGATTCATCAATCTTGATAGTGACTTTATGTACTGATGCTGTACCCGTTTTCCTACCCAAAACTTGTTGGCTGGAGAAAAAACAAAAAAGACATTAAATTATTTCTTGGAACCCTGTGTTTTTGTCCACATATGCGAAAACACTCAATGAAGTCTTACTTCCAGACAGTGAGCGTGAGGTATTTTGCGGGCACGTATCTCTCTTCTTGCACCAGGTCTCCCCAGCGCTCTCTGACCAGCATCAGTGTCTGAGAGTGGAGCACCTCGAGTTGCAGTGACAGACAAAAGGAGTCTGCAGACAATGCAGTTAAAGAAAACGCAGTGTGGGAAAATACCGGTGCAGGTGGACGAGAGGTAAAGTATGATAAACATCTTCCCATTAACATTCAAAACACACTTGCGCACATATCCTCAAGACACGCTGCATTAGTAAAAGGGGTGTCTGTGCCTCACACAGACCGCTCTTTGACATGGAGGTGGGGGGGAAGCGAGAGCAGAGATGTACTGATTAGCATTGTGATTAGCACAGTTGCGCACAACTCGCATGCTTGATTAAGGACTTTGATGATAGCATGAATGCTAACAAGCAGTTGTTTCTCTCTCTGCATGAAAGCTTAATTTTACCAAAGACTCATAAGTCTCGTAATCACTGCCTGGTGGAAAAAAAAAAAAATGTTGCTTCACTGGTTTTTAACTTGCATTTTGTAGAAAATGTAACATGCCTGTAGATGAGTTGCATCGTTTTATACTCCAATATCAACAAATGTTGAAGCACACATCTCTATGACACCTCACATGATCTGGCTGACTGGTTGGAGGAAGAACAGTGCTGCCTTTTCCTTGTCATTAACAAAAGGTTGTTGTGTTGTTTCAGAATTAATGAACGGAGGCTAAGAAGGGTGCGATTCTGCAGCTGTGTTTCTCATTGGAATGCTGCACTTGTCTGCTTGACCAGTCAATACTCTATATGCTCCGACTCACGCTCCCGCCCTACTGCAGTGGTTCAGAGCAGGGCTGGGACAAAAGCCAAAAGGACATACAAAAGAAATTCCTGTATGTGTGGATCGAGAAAAACTGAGAAAGGATACGCAAGCAGTTGTACATGTCCTGTAGAGGTTTTTCGTCTGCACAGAGACGTGCCTGGACCAATTCATGGATGAAGTTCACCTGCAAACTGTGGACCAAGGCTCGGCCATCTGTCAATACACAATGAGGTGGGGG
>JASGAT010398345.1:0-13757 GCA_030220025.1 Chelon auratus
TTCCCTTGGGATTAATAAAGTATCTATCTATCTATCTATCTATCTATCTATCTATCTATCTATCTATCTATCTATCTATCTATCTATCTATCTATCTATCTAACATCTAACCATACTCTACCATGGATTTCCACTTAGAAAATGGGCGAAATAGTTGAAACACTGATGACATGAGCGACAGCAAGTCAGCCCTTGGTGAACTATAGAGAAATGGGTGTGCACCGCAGTGTCCCCAGCAGAAAGGCCTCAAGTCGCCTCTTTTCTTATGCTTTCTCTTCAAATATGAATGAGTGGAGAAAGTGGAGAGGGAGGTGAGAATGTCAGAGAGTGACATCCAGAGATAAGGACTGAAATCAAACATGGCGCCATCCTGCTGCAGGACTCAACAAACAATTCAACAAACTTAATCGGTCACTTTTTTTGTGGATTATACCGTAAAAACTCTGGATGTCTTTGAAAGACTGTGTTGCATGAGTCACCGATGAAGAGAGACCGGCCTCCTGAAAAAGATGACTGAACCGAGGTCAGTGTACTCAAATCAGCAAACTGTCTTACCTCACATAGATGACATAGAAGATCTTAAAGCAAACCTTTGCTACGGCCTTTGCTTTCAAACATTAATCGAGACACTACGGACATGCCTCACAGCAAAAAGGTTCCGGGTTCGAATCCATGGGCCGACTGAGGCCTTCCTGTGTGGAGTTTGCACTGTGTAGAGTGCACTCTACACAGGTCGGTCGTAGAATAATTTGCCTCAACCATAAGACAGAATGACACCACTACTAGATATTATAGGCCTACCTAATCACACCATTGTGATGTTATATCAAACAAATCCTTCAAGCTGGCAAAATTCCTGGCTACTTTATCAACTGGTCTGTCTGTCAGATTCTACCTGTAAGCCATTTTGACTGGGATGCAGAGACTTGCCCTAGATTCTTATTCAGTTTTAACCCAGTACTACATGGCATCAAAGAGGGCCTGGATAATTGTTATTCCACCAACATTAAAAATTCTCCTTAAACCATTTATTTGATGGATAGCTTCTTTCCAAAACAATCTATTTGTAGCCATCCCTGTAAACCCACGCCTGGGCTGGATCTGCTCCCTAAATTCAACAGGCATTTAATTGTAGATACTTATTCACTTCATTCATTCCGGTCGGTTTGCTTTGTGTTATGTTATAGCTTGTTGAAATGTTGTAATACTGAGCTATTTCACTGTTTGGTATCATCTCTGTGGGACATGGTCTAAATATTCATAATGAGTTAGGGTAAGACAGTTATTTTATGATGACACGTGATGAATCAATCTTATCAAAGTTCTCTGGAACTGCATTTAGCTTACACTCAGCCTACTGCTTTCAACGTCACATGCGACTACAGTTTTCTGGATTAGAAAGTCACTGAAAGACGATAGAAAAACATAAAGATTGGCTAATGTTGATTATAAGGTCCTGACAGCAGAAGACAAACAAGATCACCTACCTTCAACTGCCAATTGAAGCTTCATTGACTAAAAATCTTCTCTGTAATGTAAGGATCACCTTCCTCATTCAGTGGCTCTTCTTTTCCCCACAGGGCAGTATCTTGCTCCAGTAGAAACATGTGATTGTTGCATTGAGTGTAGTACTGCAGACAGCATTGCTTTCTTGGAAGAGCATCTGATGTTAATGTGAATAGGTAGCCAGGTCACGTAGCTCCTCACACCCAGTCCAATTCACGTGCACACATACTATATACAACTATAGATCACCACATACATGTTTTGTTTAAATTTATTTGTATGGTCATTTTGTTAATTAGTGTTTAGCCACAGACATCAAAAGCAACAGGCATACGCTCTAGATACACATCACTTGTTTCACATCTTGCCTGACTGGGATTTTGACCTGGAAACGTGAGCTAGCCCAGCTTGGTTATACACCTATCAGCCATAACATTATAACCACAGACATGCTACTGGGAAACTTTTGGACCTGGCATTCATGTTGATGTTACTTAGACATGTATCACCCACCTAGACCAGACCAGGCACCCCCACCCCATAGCAATAACACTCCTTGATGGCAGCAGCAGCCATCCCCAGCAGGATGCAGCCTGACACAGACACACACACAAAAACAACAACTAGGAACAACTCAAAAAACATGAAAAACAGCACAAGGTGTTGACCTGGCCTCCAAATTCACTAGATCACAAACTGATCAAGTGACAGAACACTTAGAGCTTGAAAAGCTCACATCAACCCTAGACTGATCTCTGAACACCCGCACCTGGCCCCTGTTAGTGTTCATACACTTGTTTTCTAATGTCTCTGTGTCTATAGTTGGTTGGTTGGAACTACTTTTGTCTTGAAAATCATTACATAACCATAAAGACTACATCAGCCACTCTTTGTTATTTAAGTCTGGTAGATAGGATTGGCTGTGTTGAAGATCCTCAATTATCTTTCAGGCACTTGTCTGGTTCAGTAGTAAAAGTATATTGACACCAAATCCTTAAATCGTTCAGCTGCAATGGATCAGAGCTGATGCTCATCATGCTCATCTTTCTCTCTTTCGCACACCTATACTTTCAGCTTTTTCTTTCACGTTTCAGAACTTCCTGCTTTTTTTTTTAAACTCTCCCTCTTCTTTCTCTTTCCCTCGCTCTGTGAGGTCAGTTCCCAGTGTCTTCACAAATCCACACCAGTGTCCAGAATGTTTGCCTCACCATGAACAATGACAAGCCTGAGCTCTCCCCTCTTTTGAAAACCTCTTTGCATCAGCTATCTACTGTAAAGCACGCTTTGCATCACTCACTGCGCACATTCACAATTCACTGGTTCATTGTTGCTAGTAACAAAGTGAAGTGATGGACATGTTGGAACCGCATTGAGACTTGCTGCATTGGTGTGAGAAAAAGTAAGAAAAGTAAGTTTGAGCTTTTTCTCTGCATCTTTCTTTGCTTGGCAGCTCGCTTTAGTGTGTGGAGGAGAATTAAATACATGGTGTTTAATTTAACATTCAGGAAGATGTCTAAAGTGTCTCATGGTCTCCTAACCTTTAGACATGAAATGTGTGATTTCCGTCTTTGTAAATAGCATCATACAGATTAAATGCTTTGCTATCAGCTGCTTGTTTTTATTCTTATCTTCACTGACTTCCAGAGGGAAATGCATGCATCTTCAGTAGATTCAACTGTCCTTCACTGGCCACTAAAATCCCAATAAAATAAAAGACTCTACTTCATCTAATCTAATTTAAACCCCAATGAATCATACAGTCAGGCACTGAAACAGGCAGATGTGTCTGAGTTTCTGCGTTGCTGGTTTCTGTGCGTTGCTGATCAGTGAACCTTGAAGTACATGCAGGTGTTTCCGTCCTGCACAGCTACACAGGCCAAAGCAGGAAGGTTTCAGACTCACTGGCCCAAGACTGTACACAGTCTCCAGATTTTTGCAGCCGATTCTATGAAAAAAATAAAAAATTGCTGCAGTGCAGTGATAGAGTATAACAAATTCACTAACACTTTACATGCTGTTTTACAAACAATCAGCTGGAGTTTACAGGCAAATGTTCTTTTTATCACAACTCTTTTAAAAAGGTGGTTGGTTTAAATTAGCTTTGCTCATCCAGCTGCAACATAAAAACATTGCAGTTTCCACATGAGAGCACACACTCTAAATACAGTTAAATGATTCCAATATAACATGTAGTATTAAAATTACAAATGCATTTCTGTATTGTGCTTTTACGTCTAAAATTATTAGTACATTTTTCACTTGTTTTTCCGTTTTCAGCACAGAGCTAAGGATTTTTATTAGAGTAGCTGTAAATTCCGCATGATAAGAACTGCAACTTTTTGAGGAACGAATACAGAGAAAAAGATCCACTGATCTTAACAGCTTATCTGATGTCTTAAACAAGTAGTGAATGTGATGCTTTACTTCTGTCATCAGAAAGAGAGAAAATGCAACTCAGCTGCATCACTGCACCCAGTCTCACAAGCTAGAATGAACATTAGATAGATTTGACCCGAGGCCTTTCCATTTTACAGTTTGAACCGAAACACACCTGGATGGCCTCTGCTTGTAATATATTTACTGTGTGTTTTGTAATATAGGTGGCTGTGCGTTTTCGAAAGTGCTTTAGCAGAGAATTAAAGTGTTTTAAAATGCTATAAACATGGTATATGAATCTTGAAATTGAAGATTTGACTTTGCAGCTCAATTCTTTAAATCTCATGTTTTTAAGCAGTAAACGCTGTTGTGCAAGCCTGTTTTAAGACTCAAAAAGAGGAAGTTAACCACAATGAAATGTCTGTGACACCACAACTGCCTGCTGTATCAGAACTGTACCCAGTATACATAAACACACTCGGCAGGATTTTTTTTTTTTTTTTTTTTTTTTNGTCTGTAACAGTCTTCAATACACTGTATGGAAATAAGCCAAATCCCTGCTGTAATATATTGATTCTACGAGATATGAAAACAATGGTTTTATGTCTCTTCACACTCTCATGACGTTAATTGTTTGTGCTTATTGTTTGTGAGGTGAAATAAAAAAAAACAGTAATCTGCTGAAAACGCTAAATACTTTTATAAATACCATCTTAATATTTTAACGGTTGCTCCACTTACGTGTTCCCATTTTACTTCTCCCTGCAGCGTCAAACAACGTGGAATGAAAACATTCTGTAATTACAGGGTGTTCAAATAACAAGTCAATTTGAAATGCTCTGTGTACTATTTTGTGTGTTTGTATTGGTTCATGCGATCGCAGTCATTTTGAGATATTAACGCAATTACACCAAACAATGGAGAATCTTGCCAATAAGCCTGGCATGCATTCTGCTTTTGCCTGGGTGCTGCCACCAGGTACTATTAGAGGGATACATGGCTGACTGCTTTTTGGCCAGTGTTACTCACTGTTTTCCTAGGAAAGAAACATTATCTACTGGATGGGAGGGGAGGGAGCGGGGGTTTTCAGGGTGTTATCGTCAGACTGCTGTTCAATCAAGCATGCAAGGATAGGCTTTTGTGATGTTAGAGTCACGATCTTACCCAGCAATAATGATACGTTTTAATTGATAGAGATTTTATCTTATTTTATGAATTCATGTGGGTTTAGTCTGTCTGGACTGGGGACAATGTAAAAAATCTCAAGAGGTCATGTTGTCTAATTATGTGCATGAACACTTTTGTTGTTTTTCTTTCTTTCTTTCTCTTTTTCTTTATTTCTTTTATTGATTCCTCATGGGGACATTCTTTTTCTGCATTTTACCCATCTGTTCAGTCATACAGCAGTGGGTAGTGGTGGGCTGTCACCAATGTTGTCACCCAGGGAGTAGTTTTGGTTGCTGTGGTGCCATGGTAGCTCAAGGCACCACAGCCATGGACCCAGACTTACTCATCACAGGTTTCCCTACTGCTGCCCAAAGTTGAAGACCCTGTGTCTTCTTTTCCTGAGTGTCTTCCTAGTTATCTTTCAGAGGGCCATAGCCCGAGAATATATTTCAATGCGTAAATCTATCTAAATGCAAACACAGAAAGTTACTGTTGGTTGTAATACGTTGTTTTGTTGGTTGTAGTAGGTTGTATTGTACTGGATGTAGTTTGATGTATTTTACTGGATGTAGTTAGTTGTATTGTATTGGGTATAACTAGCTGTATTGTTGAATGTAATAAGCTGTATTGTTGGATCTAGTTAGTTGGATTAAAGGCAGGATGTAAGTGAATTGTATGTGTGTAGGCCAAGCTTTGGTGATGACAACCTGTTTTTTCTGGCACATTAATATTTACTCAGTTTCTATTTTTGTAGTCAGGGTGTTTAAAGCCTTTCGTTTGTTAGAGTGATTTTCTGAGTGCATTGCTCATATGCTACAAGCTGAAACTAATTCTCCTGCTCAAATGTCTGAACAGGTCAGTTCTGGCCAACCTTCTTCTGTCAAATCCCTCAACCCGATATGGCAACCAAAAAGATAGGGCTGTAGGGCTCTTTTCACTTTAATACTGGCTTTGCTCCACCGCTACACCAAGAAAGGCAGGATAGGTTTCAAAAAGATTCTAATTACGTGCAAAGTATTTCCTGAACAAGCCCCAACTTATATGCAGGTTCACTGCCTTTTCACTTTGGGCATTAGTATCAGGTCTTGGATCTTGTGCACTAAAGACACACAGAACCACTAACTGACCCTCTTTCAGTAGTGAACACATTACATTTTAGCATTACAGAGACTGAAGGACATCGAGTTCCACTCCCAAAAGGGGTGGAAAATTCAGTCTTTGACTTGTCCTGCCCTGTCACTGAAACCTGGTAGTGAACACTGGCCAAAAGACAGGTCCATTGCCTCTATGTGATCGGGTACAGTGGGGGAAACCATTTGGGATGCCAACACTACACTGCGACCAGGTGGTGGCCACCATCTTCATCCCCCTTCCTGGGATGTGACAACCCTTCCACCTCTTTAACATTTCCTGAAAGGTTCTGAGGGGCCTGCACAATAGCATGATGGCACTTTTGCAACCCTGCACAAAAGGTTGTGGGGCATCAGATATCAAAATAGGCAAAAAACATGCCAGTCAAAAAGCTCTTGGTAGCATTTGCAAATCACATTCATCCGCAAAACACCAGGGACCTGAGAAGACGCATCACCACGGGGATCCCTGACAACCAGTACATCACTCCAGGGCATTAATTTACCACATAGCTCAACACTTGACTCAGCCAATATAGGGGATATCCAAAGCATTAGCTGCTATAAGTTGCAACCAGTGACAAGCCCGGAGGCGCTCTTGTGCTCGGGTCCAAAGTACTGACAAAAAAAGCTTTTCGTGATGGTAGGCACAATGAACCCAGTATTTATCAAGCAAAATACATGAACTCCGCCCAACAGAGAGGTGAGGCATCCCTTCCGCTATAATCACATTCAGTTGCTTTCTTACTTTAAATGAAAATCACAAAACTGCTGAATAATTTGTCTCGGGAAAACAAAACTTCTTTAAATTTGCCAAGAGAATTCAGGTTGGTAAGGAAGTCTGTCACACAAATGATCATCAGTGGTATTTTCATCAGTCGCCCCTTAATTTGCTCCTCATTTGAATGTGTTCATGAAGCTGTCTCTGATGTCTCAGTTGATGCTGTCTCAATGAGCCATTTTTGTTTCTCTTTTTTAAAACGTTTTCGCTCTTAAACCGTATAAACACTGAAACTAGCTGCACAGGGGAAATTTGTGGTCCGAGAAGCAGTGACGTCCCCGGGGGATTGTTAGCCCGCTTCGGGCTCTTATAAGGCACGTCAGTCAAAGCGCCATTTTAATTTTCATCTGTTCAGCTATATGGTATTAGCCAGACAAGCAGTTATGCGCTGGGAGAAATGTAAGTACTGTTGCTGTTTTTAATAACACAAGCTATTTGCTGATTACTGATATGCACTATGTAAAAAAACTGTGTGTGTGTGTGTGTGTGTCTGTGTCTGTGTCTGTGTTTTATGTATGAAAGATGAATGAGTTACTCCAAAAGTTTTATTGTGATACAGTTTGTGGACTGTATGTTACACTTATGTATACTCTATGTGTTTTCACTTTGGGGAGGTTGACACAATAACATGAACATAATCTAATGTTCATTCCTATACTACTACTCCTAGTAATAGACATCAACCTACATGTTAAAGATTCATCAGTTTTGGACATATGTTTACTGCATCATTCTATTTAAATTATCTGAATACTTCAGAGTGTCTGTGTGACTGTATCAAATTTCTATTGCTGTGTTTTATCGTAGTTATTTCTCACAATTCAATTGTTTGCAAGTCAGAAACACAGAGCTCAAACCGCTAAGAGGTTCTCCCTTCCTTCAACCTACATATTGTTCAGAGCACTCACTTAAATATGAATTTAATATTTGGAGATTTTGGGAATTCAAACAAACAAAAGGAAACAACAGTATGTAGCGTCTTATCCTGTGCCAGGACCATTGAGCTATCGTGTCCCACTCTTTCAGAAAGAGGAAGGCTGTCTTTTGAAAGATGGCTGTGTGTTGCTATTGGGCCGCAATTGTGAATATGCAAAATGGCAGCAGGCCCCCATGACTGTAAAACTCTGCACAGCTGTGGAGCTTCCTCTTTTGTGTAGATTGGGTCCCCGTGCCTGTGCTGTGGTGATTGTTTGTTGGTGTGTGCTCATGTGTGATTGCCTAAAGCAGGGAGAGGCGAAGGACAACAACATCATCTGTTTAACCGTGTCTCAGCTCAGAGATTTGTGCTGTAGCATTTAACTCTGCACTGTTGATTTCTTTGGCATTGAGCTTCATATTTGCCGATCGATATTTGTATAATGACCTTTGCTGAAGTATTTCCATGTAACTGAAGGCACCACAAGCAATACCATTGCTGCTATTAATCATTTGCCATGATAAGCACCACACCCCTGTTTGCAGTAGAGTGTTTCAGTCCTTTGCCAGGAAATGTCTTTTTTGTGTTTTGGCCCAAATTCAACCTTACCTCCTCAACTTCTTGCAACATAATATCTTCTCTTGCATAGCTTCACAGAGTAACTAACCAATCCTCTTTTGTACAGCAACTTTCGAGTTATTCAGTATATGAACATGCTGTATAAACATCTAAGACTTTTAAAAATGTGATTAAAAACTTGCCAAGCTAAATGTGGTCCAACCTGGAAGATTTGTCTTTTCACTCGGTTTTGTTTAGTTTCTTAATGACATGAAAACATTGAAATCCTGTTACGATAAGGCACAAACACTAAACCAACCTAAACAACCACACATTACCCAGTTTTGACGGACTAAATCTGCCAATGGGGTGGGCAAAAGTTTTCTTGAGACTAACATAAATGCCTACAAACTATGATCTCACTTTAGGACTAGTAAAGTAAACTAGTAAATGTATTGTGAGAAATTTTCATTAATGCTTGCAAGTGCGCCACAACGATGTGTTTCTTTTTCATTCTGAGCTGAAAATAGACCTTGAAACAACAGCGCTAAGCAGGTGGTGCTTTACAAGATTATTTACCACATTAAAATACAAGTTGGAGAAAGTTATTGACCTTTGACGCCTTCGACAAACTCCTTTTTTCACAACAAATCTTATTGTTTGTGTAGGTAACCACAAACATGTACAAAAGCTTAGAAGTAATGGTTTAAAGTGACGTGCCTGTGCAGACTCTCCACCACCTAGGTTATGGTGCAGTGGTAAAACGAAGACGTCTGTTGTGCAAGTTCACACTTCGGAAGAGAAGTTCAGTTTGCACAGGCTTAAACAAATGCAGTCAAATTCACATTCCCAAATATGAACTAGTTTATATTCATTTCTTTAGTTTATAAAAAAATTAGATGCTGCAAGCTATTCTTTTGCAATTGAAACTCCTCCTATTCATTCGTACCCAGCGTTCAATAATTACTGTGTGGAGGACTAAAAGAATAAAATCCTTTGTATCATCGGCATGAATCATTAGGGTGAAATTAGGGTATTATTGATGTATGAGTCATGCATGAGGATGATTCATCGCAAGCTCAGTTTGACAGAGATGCCAGTGTGTGTGCTATCGTTGCCACTGATGTGCTGATCCACTAACTGTAAGATCAGAAAACAAAACATCCTTTCATTCAGTCCACAACAACATTACGAAAGTTTCCTTCTCTGTTTCTGTTAATGCAATATATTTTTAGTGACCATATTTTTAGTGACATTTTCCATCAGTAGTTTTATTAGTCAACTGAAAGCAACAGTCTCTGCAGCAAACAAACTCTTCTGAAGGCCATGGTATACTTAACACACTGATGAGATATACTGTATATGACTATGCAATCACAGACCCAGATTCCTTTTGAGAGCCAAGGGTCTTACTTCATTCACTCTCGGATATATCCCAAGAATGGTCAGATTCAATATTGGGACAATGATGTGTACACATTGTAAATATGCATTGTAAATATGAGAGTTAAAGGTCATGTCTGCTTGGAAATCACCAGAGGGTTCGTCACTGGGCACAGATGGTGTGTTTGCGAGGCTAGCAGGAGTGTGTTTTCAAGATATAATTGTCTGAATAACTTGTAATTTATTTAAGTCCTTCAGTCTAACTCTAATCTAAATTTGACTAACATATTATTCATGCTGCAACCAGGTCAGACCCACAGATAGACAAGTGTTTGGGGCCTGTACCACATATGTGAAGGTTTAGCACTGAGTCTCTGGTTTGATTCTAGACTGACCATTTACTGCATGTCACCCCTTGCTCTCTTTCCCCACAAGTTGTGTCTATCTCCAGCGTGTCTAGCTAATAAAGGCATAAAGATATCTCACTGTACTGTCTTATTAAATACCTTAAATACACAGATCAGGCATAACATTATGACCACCTTCCTAATATTGTGTAGGTCTCCCTTGTGCCTCCAAAACAGTTGTGGCTCATCAGAGAATGGACATGGACCTTCTGAGGGTGTCCTGTGGTGTCTGGCAACAGGAAGTTGTTAGTGAGGAGTCTTTGGGTCCTATGGGTTGAGGGGAGAGGCCATCCCACAGATACCTGATCAGTTTGGCATCTAGTGAATTTGGAGGCCAGGTCAACACCTTTTTTTTTTAGTTGTTCCTAAACCGTTTTTGTGTGTGTGCCTGTGTCAGGCTGCATCCTGCTGGGGATCAAGGAGTGTCATTGCTATGGGGTGGGGGTGTCTGGTCTGGTCTAGGTGGGTGGTACATGTCTAAGTAACATCCACATGAATGCCAGGTCCAAACGTTTCCCAGCAGAACATTGTATTGTCACAAGATGGTCAGAGTTATTTACTTCTACTGTCAGTGGTGTTAATGTTGTGGCTGATCGGTGTATGTGCTCAGCGAATTGCAATAAAAACAATTTCTATTTCTGGATCGTGTCCATATACGATAGGAGGCCTGCATGCAACAACAAGTTTTTTACCTGTGTGAACATTTAATTGGTACAGACTTAACTGTATACCAGCACCTGCCCAACAATCCCTACCCAACAGTCAGTAATACAAAGGTAGTGTCAGATGGAACTCCCTGATAATTATTAAATCACACCAGATGTAATCACCATGGGATACCTGACAGTCATTAAATTTCATTAAATCTATCTATGCAATGTGTAAATCAACCAAATGTACCTCTAAAGACCGAGGGCTCTCCTCCAAGGCCCTGCAGCCATGGAGAGGAGAGACCATTATTCTAGTTTGGGACTGATTGCCTGCAGTCCCGCTAGTACTTGCTTTGAGTTCATTCAGAAGAGGCCCTTGCAGCTAGTTCCGATTACCCTTCATGCTTAGGCTTGCAGTAAGTCACCATTTCTAAACAGTTCAATGAACTCTGGCATCCTATAGCCCGAAGTCTCTGTCAGTGTGACACAGAGGCAGACACATGTTTATTATCAGTGATATGTACTAGTTCAACATTAAATTGCTGCAAACTGAATATGTTTGGCTGAAGGGCATGTGAGACATTGAGTAATTAATCTATGAAGCCATATTTAGATTAGAGCTGCTATAATCCCCTAATCTCTGCTGTTGTGCTCCGCTAAAGTGTACACTTAATATATTTTGTAAGATTTACAGCAACAACATTACCACCGCTGACGGGTGAAGTGAATAACACTTGCGAGTAATGCATCACATTACAACGACACCTGTCAAGGGGTGGGATGTATTAGGCAGCAAGAGAACAGTCAGTTCTTGAAGTTAATGGGTGAGCTTAAGGATCTTAACAACTCTGACGAGGGCCAAAATGGGATGGTTAGAAGACAGGGTCAGATCCTCTCCAACTTGGCAGGTATTGTGTTACCAGTAGTAGTTTGTACCTACAGTATACTAGTCACAATGGGTACTCATTGGGAGGCAAAGGCTGGCCTGGCTGATCAGAACTGGAGAACAATAGAAGAACATGACTTGGTCTAATGGATCTCATTTTTTCTTTCCACCATGTGGATGGCCGTGGAGTGTGTGTGCACCTTTTAAGCAGAGAAGCGATCACCACATGTTGAAAGGAAAGAAGCCACAATGTGCAGACTGAACTTCTCACTTGACACTAACAGTTGAAAAATGTTCACTGAGATAATAAATCAAATGAGAAGACGATTCATTCCCCCCTACTGGCCGTTAGAAAGAATGGAGGCACTTCCACTTGTCTTCACTTTTCATACCTAAGGGATTTGTCCACTGCCTTTATGCAATCCATCTTTGCGTGTCTTTTTTTCTTGTCTGACTAGCACCACCATCAGCACTGGGCAGGACCAAACCCTATCAAGGAGTACGGGTCAAAGAACCGGTCAAAGAGCTGTTGAAGAGGAAGAGGAGTCTGGGGCTCCACAATGCCAAGACAGGGTCCCCTACCACGGTGAGGACACCATGACACATGAGTTTAACATGCATCATATAGTGCATAACATCCTGCAGGTCAATTAATAGATGTTGTGATCACTCTCACTCTACACAGACACTAGTAAGCATTGTTTCTCACAAGTTTGAACACTCCACCCTTTCAAAAAGAAAAAAAAAAAACGAAAAAAAAACGCTTCCCTGCCCTTTTATCTTTTGATCATTAGTCATAGAACAAATACGCAGCACAGGATTTACTGCAGTAACATTTAGAGTACTGCGAAATGACTACTCTGGATTATGTGCTGTCTGTCTAATCGAACAGTTTCAAATGTGATCTTTGTGAAATTTCCTGCAGTGCTGCTGTAAAACTGTTGAAAATGTGCTAAAGATAAGTCTAAGACGGGATAAAATCATGCAAAGGATATAAGGGCTCTGACAGTGGCAGTTTTTTTTTTTTTAACTGAATTGAGATTAAGAAAGTTTATGTATGCATTGTTCTTTCTCTGCAGCATAACCCTGAGCGTTGCTGTCTAATAACACTTCCTCAATTGCGTTTCGAAGTTGTCTGAACATAAGTCTCTGGGGTGACATATTTCATTCATCAGAACTGTCATGAAGATTAACTGAGTCAATGGTCGCGCTTTTTCTGCAGTAGGGAGGCCCCTGCAAAGATCAAACGAAATGCACGCGTAGAGCCTTGCATGTTGCTGGTTGTAAAAGTGATCTGTTAACCAGGACCTTCTCTAAGGCACGACACGATTGTCCTGTGTGTGTAGTCACTTATACCTATATGTAACAAATTACATATGTCATTTTGAAAAGATGAAAGGTGAAGCAAGATGCCAGGGGCCATTGATCTCTTCCAACAGGGGGATTTTGTCCTTATATAATCCAGGTGTTTTTCCATGACAGTTACAGCCATTCCCTGCGTGGCTCCTATGCAAAATAGGTCTTGCAGTCTTGCCAAGTCTAGTCCTCCCACTTGCTATTTATTACACCAACGAGAGGAGAAGACGATAGAACCAGCACAAGAACACACGCACACAAAATCTCTTATACACTCCTTGTGATAACAAGAAAAAATAACATTTTTTTTTTCAATAACAAGCTTCACTTGTGGCTGAACAATGCAGAGTGTGTCTTGGTAATAGGCTGCTTATCTTTCACATTCAGAACATATCTGTGGAACATGAAAATGACCTATAACTTACACTGGATGTCACTCACGTTTAGAGAGATAAGATAAGATAAGATAAGATAAGATAAGATAAGATAAGATAAGATAATCCTTTTATTTATCCGTGTGGGGGAAATGAGGGTGTTACAGCAGCGGGGAACAACGGTGCAAGATACAAAAAGATACAAAAAAATAGAATAAGGTAGAGAAACTATATAAAAGTAAATACGTTATGATACAAAACATTTTT
>JASGAT010398347.1:3997-39556 GCA_030220025.1 Chelon auratus
GTTTTTATACTGATTGCACTCGTTGTTTTTCTCTTTTTAGAGAGGATGGCGAACTGGAAGACGGAGAAATTGACGATGAAGGCATCGGGATCGAAGAGGAGAACAAAGAGGCTACAGAAGTGAATGAGGACAAAGAGAGGGAGAAGGAAAGGGAGAAAGAAAAAGAGAAAGGTAAAGAGAAGGAAGAAAAGGCCCACAGACACTCCAGGAAAAGGTACAAAAAGACCAGAGAGAAGAGGAGGTCCAAAAGAAGGAGGCGTGACAGACAAAAAGTAAGATGCCATTAAGATGCCACCGCAATTAAGGCATAAAAGTCAGCTATGTAAACTAATTCAATTTAATGCTGTGTTTTCCTTTGTTCCTGATGTGTTTTCTTCAGCATCACTCCCCCTCCAGCAGCTCCAGCTCAGACAGTTATGACTCTGACTACGACCGACTAGAAAGGCCCAAAAACAGGAAGAGCCAGGGCTCTAGTCGGGACCCTGATGGTCAGTCCTCTCTGGTGAGTTTTTATTACAGTCGGCATGCTGCTGCTGCTGTGTTGACATTCATATAAGCATTGTTGTTGGACAACATCCTCTCTGTGGCTTTGACTGTCAGCACCCAAAGGGAGGCCACGGCAACTCACAGAAGTCCCCACCGCACAAGAGCAGCGACTTCGACAAATACAGCGACTACAGCGACGACAAGTATGACTATGATGAAGAGGAGGACGATTACGAGGATGACATGTCCGAGTATCAGCAGTCGAAAGATTCAACAAGTCAGGGGAAGGGACGCCACCTTAAAGACCAGATGCACAGAGGGAGCATGAGGGGGATGAAGCAACAACAGTGTATGAGGGCTTTTCATTGTCTTTGATAGCAGATCATTCTTGCAATAATGGAGACAGAATTACTGTGATTTTCTTTCTATTTAGCCGAAAAGACTGTTGCGCTCTTCTGCATCTGTAAGGTTTGATTAATTCTTACAAAATGTCCTTTTCAGTTGGGCAGAGGGGAAGAGGTAGAGGGAGTGGACCAGGAAGAGGACGTGGGATGCTCAACAAGAATAAAAATAAGCTGAAGGGGAAGCCCTGGGGAGGACGCGGGCGAGGTCGAGGAGGAGACCAGTGCATGGACGACATGACACTCGTAAATATGAAAATTCATCTACATTTGTACCGTCACACAGTGATGGTTACAGATAGACCACGCCACAGGAGGACCCGGGAATGGAACACACAACTTCATCTTCTGACTTGTACTTTGATTAACTTTGAATTTGCATTTTGTGTCACAGGAAGGAAAACATTCTTCCGGCTTTCAGAAGAAACGGCCAATAATGAGCAAGGAGTTCATCAATCAGCATACGGTTGAACACAACGGTAGATACATCTGCAAGTATTTCCTGGAGGGTAGATGCATCAAGGTATGGTAGCGTTAGCATTTATTTGTTTGAAGCCTACTTATCCTAAATTTCTGTTGAAAAAAAAAAATACTAACTGGATTAAAGTTCTGTCTGTTATTGTTGTTTTCTTTATGTTCATTCAGGGGGAACAGTGCAAGTTTGAACACGAGCTTGTTGTACCAGATAAGAAAAAGGAACTCTGTAAATTCTACCTCCAAGGATACTGCAGTAAAGGAGATAATTGCATTTACATGCACAATATCCTTGATTAGGTTCTTGATTACATTTGTTTAACTGCATTGCCTAATTGACTGAAACCACACTGTACACATTCATCAGTCCTGCTCCTTAACCTGCAATCGCACATGAATACCCATGCAAGTTCTTTCATACTGGAGCCAAATGTTACCAAGGGGACAATTGCAAATTCTCCCATGAGCCTTTGACTGACGTGACCAAAGAGTTGCTTGATAAGGTAAAATACTCTTCTTGATATTTACTCGGCTCTGATGGTCAACAATTTAGCCTCATTTCTTTTATCTGCCTCCTTTATCAGATTATCAACACTGAAGAGGAGAATGCCCGTGAGGACGAGTTGGAGCTGGAGGATCTGAGGAAGCAGGGTATTGCCCCCCTTCCAAAGCCTCCCCCTGGGGTGGGGTTGCTGCCCACTCCCGGTCAAAGCAGTCCTACAGACTCTGGCCAAGCAGGAAAGAAGATCCCTTCCCTGTTTGAAATCAAGGTTCAACCTACTGTAGACTTGGCACAAAAAATTGCTCTGAGGTAACCAGAAAAATCTGTAATCAAGCTCAAGTGAAACAAAAAAATAAATAAATAAATACTGCGAGCTTATCCCGAAACTATTCTCTTTATTTTTCAGTGGAACCAGCTATACCCAGAATCAAGGTGATGGCACGGGGCAATTTAGCGGCAGCTCAGAGGAAGCGCAGAGTGGAGGAATTGTGCCTTCAGCCCCATCTGCTCCTCCTATTCCTCCCCCTGGATCACCTGCTCCCATGGGTCATCCCACTGGTCCGCCTATGCCACAGAGTCCTCCGGGACACCAACCTATGGGGTTTCCGATGCCACCGTTCCCTCCTCCAGGTCAACCCCCACCCTTTCACGGGAACCGACCTAATATCAACCCCCAGATGAACATGCAGAGGCCTCCATTCCCTCCGATACAGGATGTGCAGATGCTGCAAAGTCCATTCCCTTTTCCACCACTGGGTCAGAACCCAGTAGAGCTCTTAAGCAGCTTCCTCCAAAACCAGGCCATTGGTCAACAAGGAGGTTAGTGATACATAAACATTTTTATCCAACAGATTGGTTACCTGACTAAGTTACTGACATTGAAAAATTGTGTGTTTCTGCTTTATTTGCACTATAGTAGACCCTAGTGTGGCCCTGCTACAGAACCTGCAGCAGCAAATAGGTGCAGACTCGCAGATCCAGTCTTTACCACCAGCAATACAGAAAGCCATCCTTTTACACCTAACACAGCAACAACAACAACCACCACAGGGGAGTGAGACACAGACTGCAGATATCCAGGATGATAATGCAAACAGAGGTAGGTGCCCACAGGCAAGAAGAAGCTTTGCTAAATGAATTACAATAAAATAAACAAACGCTGTCCCTTAAAGAAAGACATTAGTGTTGAGTTGTTGTTGTTGTTGATGTGGTGCACGGCTGTGGATGTGTGCGGCTGAACTGCATGTTGCAAGAAAAGTAAAAGTTTGTCTTGCTGATTGTTCTGGAGGTGCAACAGATAAATGACAGACTAACATCTAAAACGTTTTTTCAATGGCACGCAATCTGCCCGCTCTACCTTCGATTTACCGGCCAGTCGCGCTTGACGTATTGGGCACCCCTGCTCTAAGAGAACAAACCTTTAAATATGATTTCACCTTATCTTTACAGATGAAACTACAAATTGGTACTCGAGTGACGAGGAGGATGGGAGTTGTGTTTCGTCTATCCTTAAAACTCTAAAGAAGCAGAATGAGATGCAGCAGACTCAGTCCAAGACCCCCCAAGCTGCCACACTGTCTCCACCTCTGGGTGATCCCCGGCTCGTAAAGGAAAGAGCCCCACCCAGTGACCCACGTGTGAAGACTGACCCTAGACAGCGACCCCCGGATGTTAAAAAGGAGTCCGATGGAGCTGCAGATCCACGGTTCTCAAGAGACCCCAGGAAGATTAGACCAATGGAGCCGAGTTCTTATCGCCAGCAGAGCCATCCCGTTCCTCAGAAGAATCCTACAGGAGAGGAGGATGAAGACGGAGAGAGAGAACTCAGAGACAGAGCTGTTCTCATCCCTCTAGATACCAGCCCTGGCGTGGTGCTGAGGGACCCTCGTTGCCAGCTAAAGCAGTTTAGTCACATCCGTGTGGACATTCTGCTCCAGCGGCCTGCCTTCGCTCAGACAGTGGTGTGGGCCCCTGAGGATCTCATCCCTTCCCTGGTGCCCAAACAGGAACACTCCATCAACCTGCCCCTTCCACCCCTAATTGCTGACGCTCAGATGAACCGAACAAGTCTGCCCGACCATCCTCCAGTATCCAGCCCGCCGCCATCTGACCCCAGACTGGCAGCTGCCCGTTTGAAGGAGCGCATGAGTCGACAGCCCAGTGGATCTTTGGAAGCTCGATCCTCCACGGAGAGACCTGTAGATCCACGTCAGCAAAAGTCTCTGGACCCCAGACTGAAGCGTACGGGAAGTCTGGACTCCAAGCCGCTGGGTCAGAAAGAGCCCTCCTCTGGGGGAGGACTTGTGGACCCCAGGTTACAGAAGGCCAGTGCCAGTTCCTCTCCTCATACTACCCGAGCCAAACCAGAACCTGAGAGGCTGCCGCCATATGCCCCTCGACTGGCATCATCTGGTGGAGGGCTGGAGAGTCCCACTACTATCCTCGGGGGCATCAGTCTTTACGATCCCCGCACTCAAACAGAGCAGGCTCAGAAGGAGCAGGTGGAGCCCCCTAAAAAGGCAGGGATTCTAAAACAGCCTGCTAAGAAAGACAACACTCCGACACCATCGCTCTCCCCAACCCAACGAAGCAGCTCTCTCGAGGAGGTTAAAAGCACAGATGTCGACTCGGATGAGACTCCACTTCTCTCTTCTCCCACAATGCCTCCCGCCTCACCTGTTAAACCTCCTGCAGTGCATAATCTCCCGATCCAGGCACTGGCTGGGCTTATCCGACCCCAGTACACTGACCCCAGACAGGCTAAAGTAGGAGGACAGGGCACTACAGGAGCACAGGAAACTACAGGAGCACAGGAAGAGGTAGAGGAAAAGAAAGAGTCTTTGGAGGAGAAGAAGAAGGACGAGGAGGAAGCTATGGAGGAAGAACCAAAACAGGAGGATCCAGAGGAGGATGCAGACGACAGGACACTCAAAGATGTGTTCAAGACTTTTGATCCCACTGCTTCCCCTTTCTGTCAGTAAACACTTCACTGTTGAAATATAGAAAAGTTGCATAAGATTTGTATATTGACAAGACAGGACTATTAATCTTTATAGAGCTATACACGAATCTATTTATTTCTGTACATAATCTTGTATAGAATCAAATACTACACAGAGCATTTGTCAGTGAGGAGATGATGCTGGATTTACTGTATGCACAGTTCCTTTTAACATAATCATATTAGTGCAGTGTGGTTTGAGCGTGTGTATGTTAAGGTCTTTTATTATTGTGTAATTTTCACAGATGTGATCTAAACAATCAGAAGAAGTGGAATTATGTTACCTGGTAAAGGTTTGACTGACACATTGTTTACTAAACTGTAGAAAAGTTAATTCATTCATAAAAAGGAAAAACAAAAACAAATGTTAGGTTTGTTTTTAGAAATTTTGTATTCACACATTAATTCTAAAACATTTTTATATCATGAGATCTCTTTGTGTTTATGCTCTGCTTTCTTTCCGATAAGGGATTTAATTTTTACAACACACCCTGCTGTGACTTTGTGATTTGTCAGTCTGTGACAAGGTCATGTCGGATCATCTAAATAGAATTTGTTTTTACAGTAATGCGAACATATGCTGATATTGATATCTAAAAGTTTGTTTATCAGTTAATTGCCTTCCCTACTTCCTTTTTGCCGTTATAATCAGTAAATTGAAGCTAGCTTGCTAAAGTTTTTGCACCATTTGAGTAAGTTAAACTTTTTATTGACAAGTGTGTTTTGTTTTTTTTTTGAGATTTTATCGTTCTAAAGGGGCAAATTCATATTGATTACTTAATTTGATTTATCATTGGCACTCCTCAAAACACTGGCAAATTTCTAAGTAGTAGTAGTATATACTGTCTTTAATCTGTTTTGAAACATTGTCGATCATATATGGAAGAAGATCAGTGCAGCTGTAAAAAAAAATAATAATAATAATTGACTCAAGAAGTCTGACTTTTTATCAGAATTCTTAGTTTCATGTGTGTTATATATTTTGACATTAAAATTAAATCGGAGTTGTTCTCAGAAATCTGAAATAATGAAATTCAGGGTTAAAAAAAAATCTGAATTCAAAAAAACAATTGCGATGAGAAATTTCGGATTTCTAAGAAATATCTGAATCAGAATTCTTAAAGTGAGAGGAAACAAATCTGTATTCTGAGAAAAAAAAAATCTGTGAGAAAAAATTCCATATGATATAATTTTTTACTTTACTTACAGTGGCTCTATTCCTCCTCTGTATAAATCAGCATAAGAAACCAATGAAGAACATAATCAGCTGTATTAATAAAGATAAATAGCAGTACTATTTTGATGAGATTGCAGGTTTGTGTAAATATGTTGCAAATGTGACCTTCATGACAATTTTTACTGTAGAGTTGTGTTTCAGTTGACTGTAGATTAACTTATATGAGGTTATGTGTGCTACAGTGTGCGAATGTTGTATACCTAAGGTGGCATATTGCATTGTTTAAAAAAAAAACACTTCTGTGTCTGTGAGCTGCTCCTGTTTGACTGAAACCAAGCTATTTACTTTTTTATTGTTTTCATAACTCACATTGTAAATGCCTATTTTCTATCACGTGTACAGTGTGTTTCTGCGTGTTTTAACGTATAATGCTTTTCTTTTTTCTGTATGGGTCAGTGCGGTGGTTATTGTTGTAATAATACTGTATGACATTTTAACAACACATATGTCCATCATTTCAGTGATTTTATTATGAGTATCTGAAATAAAGAAATTAAACTACATCCGTTCTCATGCAGAATTACACACTGAAGTTTCATTGTGTCATCTTAGTATTATATCAAATATCAGTTCCATGGCATCCATTCACACAAATTGCTTTACTTTGAAACTCTGATGGTCACTTGTAGCTGTCTTGTACATTAACCTTAGGGGCGAGACTGGGCGCCAAAGGATGAGATGACGTCTTCCTCAAACCCAGCTCATCTGTTTTTGGGTTAGAGGTCTGCTGGGCTCGATGGATCTCCAGGTTTCTTTTCCACTGGAAACACAAAGCTGTAGCCTCTGCACCATCTGAGTTTGGCTCAGGCTGCTTCAGACCCTGGAACAACAGTGCAGCACATCACATAACATACACTGGTCAGGCATAACATTATGACCACCTTCCTAATATTGTGTAGGTCTCCCTTGTGCCGCAAAAAAACAGTTCTGACTCATCAGGGAATGGACGTGGGCCGTCTGAGGGTGTCCTGTGGTGTCTTTGGGTCCTATGGGTTGATGGGAGGGGCTTCTGTGTATCAGGCTTGTTCCAGTTCATCCCACAGACCCTTGATCAGTTTGGGTACTAGTGAATTTGGAGGCCAGGTCAACACCTTGTGCTGTTTGTCATATTTTGTTTGTATGTTGTATTTTGTTCTGTTTTTGTGTGTGTGCCTGTGTCAGGCTGCTGCCATCAAGAAGTGTCATTGCTATGGGGTGGGGGTGCCTGGTTTGGTCTAGGTGGGAGGTTCATGTTTAAGTAACATCTGCACAAATGCCAGGTCCAAAAGTTTCCTAGCAGAAAATTGGATTGTCACAATATGGTCAAGGTTAATGTTGTGGCAGGCGGTGTATGGTTAAAGCTGTGTCTTAATAATATATAAAGAAGACATCATATAATAACAGGTTTTCTAAGACTGTGTTGTTAGATTTACCGTTATGCAGGCTGTTTCCGCAGCATGGACCCCACGCAGGACTGTCTGGAGTAGATTTTGTGCGTTCTTCACCAGGATCTCATCAGACGATTTGCACCCAGGTGTTACAGCATTGACGCTACGTAAACATTAAGGGGGAAAAAATGTGCTGTTATCTTTCTTAAGCCAAGTTTTCGATGTGTTATTTATGTTTAAACTCGCCTGACCTGGAGATGATGTTGAGCTGATTGGTGATGGTCAAAATCTGCTCAACAATGAGGGACAGCTCGACCGTACACTGTTTGTCCAGGCTGTGGTTGGCAATAACTCTGATAAATTGAGTTACTGACTGGCAGTTTGAGATGACATCTTTGGCTGCAATAACAAATGCTTCTTTATTCTGGAAAAAAAAAAGGAGATTGTGGATAATTTTGTATGCAAACATCAAGGTGAAGGCAGTAAAGTCACCTCTGGTGGTCTTTACCGGTATTGGGCCTTTCTTCTTCAAGTACTGAGTCATGTAACATATTGTGTCAGCCATCTTCCTGGTCACCTGGACGATTCTGTTGTCCTTGGGATCCCAGCTGTGGCTTTCTTGTTTTAGAAAAAGGGAGGTGTAGGTCAACGAAGAGGCTTCTTTGTATAAACCAGATGCAGCACCATCCTGTAAAGAAAAATAAGGCCATGATTTATTCTGGCATAAATGCATCACGGAATTTTAAAATCTTCCATGAAATACCCACATCTTTCTCTGAACTTCTAGGTCTATGTTTAGCCACAGTTGCTATGTCTACATTGGTTTCCGCAGCATCTGCTTTTCCTGTATTGCTCTTCTGCCAGGATGTCATTATTGTATCAGAGGGAAATTCCATTTCTTTGACTTTAGATGGCATCACAGGCGATACTTTGTGGGTGTCCTCGGGTGTTCTGCCCTGTAGACCAGCCTTGATGTGGTCTTTAGCCTCTTGGTGAATCCCATCTTGTTTCCTGATCTCTTCCACCACATAGTGAGCTTTGGCTGACCAGCACTGTATCTGCACATCCAAGCTGAGTGTGTCACAAATGTAGTGAGTCTCCACCATGAGCCTCGCCCTGCTAATTATATCTGATATCTGAAAAGTTAGGTGGTCATTGATTGACCTCAGATTAGAGCGAGCACGTGGGTCGCGGATGTAATTTAAACTGTCCTCGACTTTTCTGGTCGCAGATTTGACATTGTCAGCAAGCGTCTGCGCCGCATTTTCAAATTCTTGCTCTGCGTCATCTGAGTTTTTCTCTCTAAAGCGGTCGGCCGACAAATAAGCAGTGCTGACAATGTTTTGAAATGCAGAGTCATAGTCCTTGTTTTCTTTGCTTAAATGACCGGAAAGCACTCTAATCTTAATCAAAAGATGTCTCTGAAGGAATTCAGATTTTGCAAGTTGCATCACACTTGGCATTACATCAAGTTCCTCTGCAGCTTTAAGGAAAGCTTCGGTCAGTGCTTTCAATTCATCCTGATATCCTGTTAGCTGTTTGGATTTGTAAGCACTTTTGCAATTGAGGCTGGTGAGCCTTGCTGCCTCTTGGATTCGGAGCGAATTCTCAGCCAACAGTGACAGCTGTTTGTGAGGGTTTAAGTGGTTAATTGCGGTTGATGTTCCCAAAATTTTATCCAGAGACTTCAGTAAAATCTGAATAGAGAGGCCCCAGAGGATACAAAGCCCATCGAGCTGATCCACCTGTCCTTGCAATGAGGTTGAGAACTCTACCAAATACCTTGTGTTGTTCTGGGCTTTGTTTAGCTTGTTGTGTAAAACGCTGAATGTTTCTTGACCATCGGTTTGTGAGGTTAAATCAGACGCTGTCAAGAGCTGAACTACGTCAGCGCACAAATTCATCACTTCATTTAGCTGCTGCCTGACACCGACTCCAGTAGTTTGCAGATTTCCTTGCAGCTCAGAGTAAACGGCATGATACCAGGTACCAGCTTCTGGCAGTAAAACCTTTCGGATGTTGTTAATGAGGTCAGAAAACTGTGTGCTGTATTTGTAGATGCCTTCTGTGCTCGTGGCAGAGCTCATCGCCGTCTCTTGAGCGGTCTGCACGAGCAGCGGGGTCAGTGACACCAGATCTGCTCTGAAGCTTTCAAGCGTCTGACAATCAACTGCGTCGACAATGGCCAAGGCCTCCTTTGCAGCTTGGGCGTAACAGTTTGATAGCTCAAGAACGCTGGTGCAGGTCTGGTTGAGCACTGTCACATCTTTCCCTTTAGTCACAGTCACAACTTCATACAACAGGGGCAAGAGGTCAAATTCAAGAGGCTTGTGGATCACTTTAGGTTCATCAGAGACAGCTGGGATCTTTAAATCATTGCTGTCATATTTATGAGCCAGTTCCGCTTCTATGGTTTCCTCATCTAAATACTCATCCTCATGTTGTTTTTGAGAATCCCGTTCCATAACTCCAAGAGCAGGACACTCAATACTTCTTAATATATGATCCAGGTCTGGTTCACAGGTCTCTTTGACTTTTACACATGACTGTGAGCTATCAGGCTCACGTGCTGCCTCTCTGAGCGGGCTCAGGAGGTGTGGGTGCTGTTGGCCGTCCAGTCCTCCTCTAAGCACTTTAAAATTCTGAACAACTGTGGAAACGCTGTCTGAAAATGTAGAATACACCTCCACCTTCAATCTGGAACCAAGAAGCATGTCTCTGACTGACTCAGCCACTTTGTTTTGAGATGACTGCACCTGTTTCAGCAGAACCAAGAGGCCGTTCCTGTAGATAGGGTTATCGCTTCTGTCCAAGTGCCTCCTCACGGAGCGAATCACCAGCTTCATGTGACAAATTAGATTTGATGCATGTTTGCTAAACAGTTCATAGCTCTGGTCTCTGTACGCTGTGTCACATCCATGGCGATCACTGACCATCTCAGTGATAGCAATACTGGTGAACTCCCTCACATCCATGACATCACTGAGAACATCCTGAAGCTGACTAGTCTCCTCTTCCCATTTCTGACACACCTCATGAAGCTTTTGGACAGTTTGCATTGAATTGTCTGCCAATTCCAGAGAAAGAGGTGCGACATGAGCTCTGAGTCTGGTGAGGCATGCTCGTGAGTTCTCCACATTCTCCAAACTCTTTGCATCAACAGCCACTGATGATATGAAATTTGCCACTTGGATTATTCTGTCAGTGAAAGATATGAAATCTTCAACTTCTGGCTGAATACAGTTCAGATCCATTTTGGTAGAGGAATCTGCAACCAAGATCTGCTCTGTCACACTTAAAAGTTGGTCAAATGCAGAAGACGCCTCGAGAAATGTGTCCAATACTTGATAAAGGACAGTAGTCATCAAGGCTTGGTCAAGTGTTTCTATTTGCTGGACCAACAAAACACAACTTGTTTTGAAGCTCTGCTCAGAATCACTGGGATCCTCATAGGTCTTTAAAATCCTTTTTATGTCAGACCAAAGCTGCAGAATGTGACGACAATGGTTCACCACGCTTTGCTGAAACTCTTTACGAGAAGAGTTTGCCACAACCATACAATGGAACACGAGATCTCTTACCATGCTGTCAAAACCACTGTCTCGAATTGAGGCGGGGGAGGAACTGGTAAGTAGTTGCAAGATACTATTACGCCTTCCGGTATAATACCCACAGGGTCCCAGTTGTCCTCTGTGGCAGTCACTTTTGAGGGTTGCAATAATATCCGTGATAGTGCTCTGCACCTTGTCCAGTATGTACCTCTTGGCTGCTTGGGCCTGCTCACTAGTAGGGTATTTGATGGTTGTGCACATGGCGGTGTGCAGCATGGAGATGCACCTCCTCAGGGTCTCCAAGGAGTCAAAAAGCTGTTTGGTTTGTCTTGAGTCCTGTAAGGAATTTGCTCTGTCCACCGTGAGAGTTTTAAGGAGAATCAGAGGCTCAGAAAACTTTTGGAAAGATCTGAGCAGAGACTTGATGTCCGAGGAGGAGCCAAGCTCAGACAGGCACTCCAAAACTCGATCAGCAGCAGCTACAACTCTCCTCACGGTAGCATCATCATCCACCAACAGAACCTATGAAAAGACAGATAGAGACACACAGTTACTGTAGCAGTTTGTTCATTTTTTAGCCATGCTGATGACATTGAGATGATCCCCTTTTACGAAAACATGCAAACTGGCATAGACACATACGGTGCCCAGATCTATTGACTTGTCTTTTAGTGCCACATTGACCTTTTTGGCTTTTGGCAGCTGTTGCACAGATCAAACAGCTGTTTACGTTACACTACTGTTATATAAGATTATGGCCTCAAACTAAAGCAGGCAGAAAAACAGATAATGCACACCGCAGATAAGATATTACTGTGTATAACAGGGGATTAGGGAAGAGTAAATTGTTAAAGACAGCTCCGGAAGTTGTTTAGGTCCTGGATGTGTAGCAGAGACGTGTCAGTTTAAAAGCAGCCATTGTGACTGTCGTTTTGTTTTAAGTATGATCAAGGAAATTTGAGATATTAAAAACAGATGCAGCTGTTGAGGATGTATCTACTGCAAGGTTTCAGTGCTTTTAATAAACTGCCATTTCTTTGTTTAAAAACAGTAATATATATATTTTACATATATTATTATGAATATGGCATATGGTTTATCTTTTACACAGTTGCAGACACATTTTTACACTCATACTTTACTTTGACTACTCCCAGGAAGACGTTTTGTGTAGCAGTGATGAGTTCCTCTCTGTGCTCAGTCAAACTGGGCTGGATGCTGAGTTTCTGAGCCGCCAGCAACACGTGCTGTCCAGACACAGTGACCGACTCCAGCAGGGACGATATCTCCATGTGCAAAACTTCATCCTCTGTCTCGCTTATTTTCCTAGAAGAGAGAAGATAAAGAGTCTGGTGTTCATCTGATAATGTATTACACAATTCAGTCTTAAACTAGATCACATGTTGGACCGTGACTTTTATAGACTTGTAGCTGAAGTCCTGTTGTACATACCTGGAAGCCACTGCTGCCAGGTTCTCAGTAGCTTTAGCCACAGCCTCAGCCGCCCCCTCCAGCTGGCTGAATTGTTCAGGATCCTCTGAGCTGTCACACAGCAGCACCAAGCAGCATAAATGACTTGCGATCGGCGCAACCACACGCTCCACAGCTGCAGTCCTGATCAACCCATGATCCAGCAATGAAGACATTATTAAGAGAGTGATTCTCTCTGGTCAAAGGAAAGTGAGCAGCTCCATTTGTTGTCGTGTTCCTGCTGCATTCACTGTGATAGTTTTATTAATTATTGATTCTACTCTACAGAGCAGCTTGTGTTTCATAGCAACTGATGTCACCTGATCAACCACACATGACCTCATCAAGCTGTAATGGATGGATTGATCATCTAATTATCTGGCAGCTAGATGAAACACAATTCAGGTGAAGTGGGAACATTTTTTTAAAAAAACTATTCATGCAGCAATCCTGCAAAAATGTTTTATACAAATGCAATTTGTAACAGACTTCAATATTTAATTATTTTAAAGGGTCATTAGGGCAGGGAATACAAGCTGCTGCTCTTTGTCAGACTCTTGTGACAGACAGCGATGGTGACTGGAGGTGCATTCATAAGTCTCGTCTCTCCAATAGTGGCAAACCAGTTATTGCTGGCTGATGTAAACTGCATTACACATCACTACCAGTTAATAAGACACCTGATTTAAAACTCTACTGCAACAAACAGAAATACTTAATTGGTGCTGAGTAGCTCAATCAGCATTCTGTGAACTTTTTGAGCGAGAGCTTGTATGCATTTATATGTGAAAGTCCTGCACTATAGCTTTAAATATATACAACTACATGTGGTGCAAACCACTGTTTTATTTATTTATTATGACTACTATATGTATATCTATGCCTGAATAGTCAATTTGTAATTTAAATTGTTTTGTCATTTACAGAGCATTAATGTTCATAAACGAATATCAGTTTACCTGTACTGTCCCGTGTCTGCCCATCTACCATCTGTCCCTTCAAAACTTTATGTGAGAGTATTAAAAAAGCATTTTGTATTGCTATTTTATCACAGATTTACTATGACACAATATAAAAAAATGAACAACTCATATTTGAGAAAATGAAAATAAAGTTTGGATATGTGCTTCATTAGTGCCATACTGGTCAAAATAAATGTATACAATACCTTACAGTACCATATGATAGGCAAAGTTAGACCGTTATCATTTTGAATGCCTTTTTCCCTAGACAATTTGTTTTCCGTCAACATAAATATTCCTGCCAGTAAATCCTTAAGAGTTTTCTTAGAGGACTTAAAGATGCACTTATGTGTCTTTCCCATTTGTTTATACATTTAGACCAAGGCTGCCAGCAGAGAGCAGCACACACCGTTAAAAAAAGGCAGCAAACCAGCCCACAACCCAGACGGAGTAGGGGGAAAAAAAGACAGTAAAGGAAGAATTTTCAACCCAAAATTTATCAACAGATAAATATATAGCTCGAACAGGACTTTAAACATCAACCATACAGCACACTATAATGGAAATGATATTCAGTGACAGTAGTATACTCAGAACAAACCCCCAAGTAACGGTGTGATTAACGGTGACAACAAACATAGAATTAAAATCTGATAATCACAGTTACACGTTACACAAAAAAAAGTCAAGTGTCGGTTTCTCTGCATACATTTATAGCATTGGTTTGACAGATGCAGAGGGGAGGAGACGTGGACGTGTACAGTATATGCTGTGATGCCAGTGGAATTAAATGGTATCAAAAAGTTCATACAGCACAACACATAGTGATCCATAAAGTGACTTTCTAACACATTGAAAATACAGCTTTTGTTCTTTGGCATTGCACGTTTAAATCTGACTCGGATGAAGTTATCAAAAAAAAAAAGTTTCATCCTTATATAATGTAAATTTACTTTAACAAAATGAACTATCATCTAATTGTCATTGATAAATGCTTCAAAACTGACATCAAATCTTTCATTTTTCTTAATTTGGAGCATGCTTTTATTTATGTTATGTTCCAAGAGAAGATCTTCAGATCAGATGTATAAAACTTTCTTACTTATTAGGGGATATTTAATATAAACTGTAATCCACCGTGTTTTCATTTCACAATCAGGCATTTAAAAAAAGTCAAAACAACATAGGGGGCAGCAGTGTGGAGCTGTGGACTTGAATGGTGGCAGATTTTCAGGGCACTGACATTCCTCCATATTGACTCAAAATGAGCTTTTCCCTTTGAGCCCCAGAGAGCTCATTATGCATAGTGATTGAGTGCAGCACATTCCCACCTATTTTTAGGGCATTACTCATGCCGCGGGGGGCCCCCTGAAAACGACTGCAGGTAGACCCGCATCGCATTGGCTTTCATCTAGCCGTGGAGACCAATGTATCTCATTTTTCACACTAAAACCTAAAAACGCCTAATAATAACATCACAGTAAAATTAAATATGGTCGGCTTAGGTGAAGCCCAGTAAGGTTTTGGAAACAAATCATGTTCAGGTTTTATATCAAGGCACAGGGGGATTATGTGTTACTGTATTTCAGTGAGAATGTACACAGACTTCAACCTCGGGGGTCCATCTTAAAGACTGCTGCATACCTGAGCAATTAGTTCTTCGCAAAAGCAGCTTCAGACAATTTGCTCTTCTCGCACTTTCAAAGCATTTGTTAACTCGTAACATCGCAAAGAGTAAAGAATGAAATTTGAATCTGTCAAAAAAATGTAACTCATCACCTGAACGCGACTCCGTGATAAGCCGCACCAGAACATATGGAATGCTTACGGCAAGGCACAAAGCTTGAAACGTGTACATCTGCTTTAACGTGTAATTTACATCCCATCTTCTGCATCTAAGGGGTGGATAATGAGGGAACTATGGCAAATAAAGTTTTAACAGAGACCTCTACAGTGCTGTTGATTACCACATTCTATATATACATGGTCCCAATAACCTTGGGGAGCCCTTTCACTAAGTCTTCAGGGCTTTTGGGGCAGCTCTAATGATTAGTGGATGACGCGGGGCCAGTGCATTTTGAACATAGCACATTAGCTGATTATCCGAGGGAGGAACGGGATGTGTAGAATAGATATTTATGAGCCGGAAATAGCACAGAAAAGATACAATCTTCTTTCACTCCCTGCAATTGGGACGAAGTGAATGCACTCCAATCTTTTACTATATGGGACATATCTTTGGCACAAAAAGTAAAGCTATGGAGCCAAGTCATTCATTCTTATCAAACATCAGTGCTTTAAGGAAAACATACTGCAGAGACAGTGTGTTTATAATGGCCTTCAAAACCCCAACTCTTCTCGAAGCTTAGTTTTACACAATATGGCTTAAAGTGTATGTATAAAAATAAATTTGCTATGTAACACAGCCCTGAGGGTTTTGTTGTCCACCAGTATTCATGCCGTCTCCACATCCCCATACGGATGTGGGTCTCCATCAACAGCTCCGCTCCGCTGGCTGGGAGTTACCTCCGTTGAGATTAGCTGAATTCCACAGCAAGTGTCCTCTGGCAAGCCACACTGTCACCTCAGAAGCCTGTTTCCTGGACCCCCCACCCACAAAAAAATATCAGGTCTCCAAAAAATATGGAGAATATTCTTCTCTTCCACATATGGAAGACTGAAGGGCCTGGTGCCACTGGGGCGGCTGGACTGCTATTGGATCCTTCCCGACCCAATCCCTAATCTCACCGGCTCCTCCGGGACCCCCACTGCAAGTCTCAGTGGTTCTTTTCCATCCAGTCCCAGCTTTCATCACTGTCCTTCCTGTTCTTTTCCGCCTCTATGATCTCTCTGTAGCGGCGACGGAAGAATCCCATCTGTCAAGGGGCGAGAGCAGCAACAATTGGAGCGGTTAGTGAGATGTATCTGTGGTCACATCTGATTACGGGGGTGAAAAGCGAGTCTTGTATTTCAGATCGTTGACTACAAATCACACACATTTTTACAACACTGCTGACCTTTTTCCACACATTTCCACCCTGGAGGTTGCAATTTCTCAACTAGCAATATAGGTATGCATAGCTGTGACCTAGAGTCCAACTACTATCAATATTGGTACTGGCAAATACTGTATGTCTTCTGTTAATGTAGTCGTCTGGCAAAAACTTATCTCCTTTGCCTGCACTGTGAATATGTTATGAAGCCAGCAGCTGATAAATCTATGATGACTTATTCACATGCACATATTTGTTTAGACAGATTAGCAGCTGGTTTGCTGGCTATAACACTGCATCCGGGGGTGTTATGGTTTGTCAGGTATTTCTGAGCTATGTAGAGAAACTTCCAGGCCAACAACCAATATAGCACTACTCCCTCTAAACTCACAATATGTATATCTATTTTTATTTTTTTACAATTTGTGTACAAATTAAGCAAAGAAATTAACGTGGGGTTGCTGGAGCCTATCCCAGCTGTCACTGGGTGAGGGGCGGGGGTACACCCTGGACAGATCTCCAGTCTATCTCAGGGCTAACACAGAGAGACAGACAACCATTCACACTCACATCTACGGGCAATTTAGAATCACCAACGAACCTAACGAGCATGTTAATTAAATAATTCTAGAGGTGATTTCTAATGACCTGTCAAGTGTCAGGCTAATTGTTTCATTCTGTTTCGAGTCTTTATGCTAAGCTATGCTCACTGGATGCTTGACGCTCTTCATAGTATAAATGTACCCACTATAAATGAACATACTGTAAATAGGTATCCCTTAGTATTACCTATTTCAGTTTCATACTGTGAAAACATCACGGTCATATTATAACAACTATGGAATCAAAAATGTTCGCTACAAGATTAATTTATTATTTATTTAGGCTTTTGTTTCTGGTCTTTCAACTGTTAAATATTAATATCAGTGTGACACTTAAAAATCCTGTATTGTTTGGAATATTGTATGAGAATTTTGCACAGCTCTGTCATATGAGACCTATGGGAACATTTTTTAATGCGGGGAGAAAAAAAAACTCGAGTTACACAACAACACTGTCTCGCTAATCTTCATGATTTGATTTTACATAGCTCGTAATTGCGGCGCTGTTTGGCGGCCGACTCTCTGGAGTGTCACTGGACGCACCACCAGTGAGATGGTTTATTTAAAACAGCTTGGTTCTCTCAGCTGCGTTATTGCAGAAATAACATGATTTCAGTTAGAATAACAACTCGGACCTTGAGTTCACTGCGAATGGATTCAATCTTTAAGATATGAAAATATGTGCAAGTTGAGCTTTCTCCCGCTGTAAAACAAATGGCAAGCGGGACGTTGTTGGAGTGCAGGAAATCAATTTAAAGCAAAATGGCGTGGAATATTTTAAATATTCAAAGTTAATGGGCAAAAGCACAAAAAGCCACCAGAATGGATTGAAGCAAATCAAACATTTGTCTTGAAGAAATGAGTTGTTTCTTTAGCAATGCAATATTGTGCGTGCATTTAACTCTCACTGAGCTCTAACATACATTTACAGAGTGTAATGTAAAGGAGCCATGAAGGGATGCAGAGAGCAGTGGAGTTGGTGTGTATCTAATCAAAGAAGCCACGCCGGGATGCTGCCTCTCTCACTACGACTCCATTCATTTGCCTAAAGTTTATTGATATAGACCTGCGCTCTCCTCAGGCATTTCCTGAAACGAGCAATACAGGACATGTGCCGCTCTTGTAAGTGGAGTTTATTTTGGCAAGATCTGAGGACCTGGGGATTGGCGTTCGGTGGAGGGAGGGGGGGCAACATTCCAAGGTTTAGTTGTGGTATTCCCGATGGAAGACGAAAAAGCGAAAAAGAAAAGGAGTTCTGTGCAAACAGGGCCTCTGGACATCAGTGTAATTGCCATTTCCCCTTTTAGATTTTTCTTTTATGTGAGTGGTATGGCGTGAATTATTGTCCAGTCTGTGATTTGTCCTTTCCACGGTTGTTAACGGTCAAAAGAAAGCTCACACCCCCCTACTTCTTCCCAGAGACTCCAGCTGTCTCCGTACAACTGGATACTGTGCTGACATCTAACCATAGTTAAACACAGCATTCCTGGCCGTGACTACCCTGTATCAACTACTTACTACATATTACTAGCAGAAAACTCAACTTTGTAAAGTTTCTGAAGCTGGAAAATTCCTTCCGTGTTCATGTGTTGGCTCACCTTCCATAGTAGCACAGCTAACAGCAAAAAGATGAGGATTCCCACCAGTAGACTGATGGCGATGATCCAGCCAACTACGTAACCCCTCGGCTCCTGATTGTGCAGCGCCTCGAACACCAGCTGAAACAGAGCAACGCACCAGTGAGACAACCTCCGAACGCAACACACATACAGAGACGCACAAAAATGCACATTAAGTCATGCGCTGCTAATGATGCAATACAGTGCAAAAGAACAACCCAGACAAGTCGTATTACATTTCGCTTTAGCTGTTCTCAGTATGTATGGCCTGATTCAAGAGGAGCTACATAAAACAAACCAGAGAGCAGGAAACGAGACACTGAATTAATTAATTTTAATGCTGAGTGAAATGACGTTGTGCAGTATCATGTTTCGTTGAAGTCTTGAGTTTTTAACAGACCCAGGAAGGGACAGGGTGGTGCAATTTCTCCAGATGCAACAAACAGAATCAACAACTCTTAGCAACACAATTGCTTTCAGCTGCAGTTTTGGGCTGGTGCTGTACTCACTCTGGCAAAATGTGTTCCTAAAGATGTCTAGTGTATGCAGTTTTGGTGTCTGTCTGCCTTTTTATCAGTGCAATTGTGTTAAATGTGCAGTGAGATTAAACTGAAGGCTGAGTCGTCATGGGCTAAAATGTCGCTGATGAGGGTCGCTGCCTATCGCAAGATGGTTTCTGGTTCAAGACAAAGCTGTCTTTCCACCCCTTTAGTCCAGAGTTGAATTTATTTAAACAAGAAAGACTTCCTGAATTTTTTTATTGGTCAGAGATTCATGGTCTCTAGAGGAGTGTCAGCTGGTGTTAGCCTTTAGCTGAAAGCACCGCATTATCAGTAGAAGATACACAGAGCTGCTGCTGCTGGCTTCATCACTGCCTCCAGCTGTCTAACAGTTAGACCGTCACTGGTCATCATATAACTAGTCCATAGGCTTGGACATCACTATTTCTTTGTTTAATTTGAACACATGTTAATCTTATGAGATCAGGGCAGTTAAAGTAATGTATCATCCACTCCCTTTTTCGATTCAAGTGTCATGCCTTTCAACTTAAGCTCAAAGCCCAGAATGAGGTTAGTTCTGAGAGTTATCTCCATTATGGGAGGCTTGGCATCTCTTAAAAAATAGTCGGGTTCTGCAATAAATTACAGCTGTTTGGGCCGTTTCCCATGACATGAGTGGACTGGCTGGATAACTGGTCACTGACAACAAACTCAGTTCACTTAAACCAGTGCGCACTGGGACAACAAATATATATAAATTCTGCAATGACTGTAATTAAGTAAACATAATAATTCAATCACACATTCTAGCACCAGAGCTTCGATTTCAGTTAGATTTTTTTAACAACCCATAATGACCCATTGCTTTTATTTGTGTGACATTAACGTCAATATATTGTTTGTTTGAAACTATTTCATACTGTGTGACTCAATGACTCATTTACAACACAATTACTGTGATTTATTAAATCTATTTGCACTGAATTAGCATTGTTTTGACTGAATACAGATTGCGTTACTTTAAACCACAGCTAAGCCTCTTTTAATGTCAGCATTTAGGATTTAAATGCAAACAACACTTTTACTAGAATCATGAAATCGATGTATTTTTCCTTTATACTGATGGTCCTAAACAAAGGAAAATGCTGCATATTATCTTAGCAACCCTTCATAATGGGTTTCTGCAAAGAATGTTGGGACCATTTCAGAGCCGATTCACTGTGTCAGTGTGCAGCGCTGCACGGGCTTTGAGCACAAATGCGGCATGAGAATCAAAATGTGGGCCAAAACAAAACCGAGTGGACAAGTGAAGATTAATCTCTCTGTTGAATACTTCCCCACATTAACACTCCCCTCCACTTACTCCAAACTCTGGAATTTAACTGTTGTTATGCATGCCAAGGCATTGACGTGCACAAAAAAAGATGAAAGCTCCACTGGCCGTTGCTCTCTGACTCCAGCTTTCCCGATTTAACTTCTGCAATCCATTGAATGTAAAGTTCGTTCAACTCAGCTGTGCATCCCTGAATTTGTAACTGTAGCTAAAACATATGGATTCGTGTGCGTTTGTTTACATGTCATGGGTGATAAAAACCAAGCTTCTAGTCCGGCTAACAACCAGTAGGCTTACTGTGAGCAGTACAACCAGGGACCACAAATTATATTTGTAGTGTGCACTCTAGCTTGCAGGGATCCTGAGGGAAAAAGTAAAAGTGGATACTAAAACCTAGGGGGGGTAACAGTCTGGAATGAGGACAGTCCCTAAGTGCTGAAAGAGTGGCGTGGCACGGACATATTCATTGCAGGTCTGAATTTTCCAAGGACAACTGGGGTTAGGGTCAAATGGGTTGCAACCCAGGCGGCACCCTAATCTCTCAAGAGGTCCCACTACGAGCCCAGCCGCTGGGCGCTCAATATAATTATCAAATCTGATCTGGTGGGCCATTCAATCACTCAGCAAGCCACAGTGGGGGAAGGGTCCGTCCTTGTGCACAGCTGAGGACCCTGAAATACAACCAATAGAAGTGCCACCACACTGTATACACACAGTCGGCAGCTGTTCCCTGGACTCATATTCTTGATATATGATTCACAGTGGAGCACATCAACTGCTCCAGGAATGCCTAATCAAAGTATGATGGACGGTGTATGGAAAGATAAAAATATATGTGCTTATTAATATATTTTTGCCAGCAAAGCCATGTAGTGAGCACCCTGTCCTTCACCCACAATGTGAGCCCAAAGAGGCATGTGTATAAGCACAGTACTTTTGAGCAAGACGTTATCAGCTGCAGAAATTCTGTTCTGCAATTTAGCCGGAGCAGTATTAATAGTCAAACGTTCAGTCTCCTTTTGGCTCTGTTTTGGTCTCCACCAACTTCGGGGAAAAATGCTTTGCTCAGTTTCATTTAATGCAGGAAAAATCATGATGTACTCACAGCAATGTCCTCTGGCAGGCCATTCGGCACCTCCACTGCCCTGTCGTTTACTTGCACGCTGCCCCTCGTCACAAACTGGATCACTGAGGAGCTATCCTGTAGGTAGAGACAAGGATCGTTGCCTTTACTTTTACAATCACATTAACCCGGGAATTAATTCACTGAGCTTGTGACACACTGTATATCTTACCCTCTTAAGGATTTCAGTGTTGAGTAAAAGTTTTATGTCTACGCTCAAAGCTTCTTCTTTTAACTGTGGTCCCAAACTGCAGGAGATGGTCATACATGCTCTTCCAGGCCGGTCACAGTCCTGTTAAAGGAGTGGGAAAGAGCGAGGAGAGATGGTTGATAAACAGATGTCGCGCTGACCAAAGAAATAATAATACCATGAACCCCCAAGAGGGGTGACTGTCAGTGACCTTTGAAATGTCAAAATGGCTCCAAGGGAGCTGCATATTTACCAAAACTTTCCGGCCTGATTTGGTGAAGAAGGCAAATATGGACTGGAATATGCTCTCTTTGTCCTGGGGGATGGTGCACGGTGTCGGGTTCCTGTGAGGTGTGCAGTTCCCCCGACCATCGGCCACCTGAAACATGACAGGAGTTTTTGATTCAGGGAATGATTTTGATTCACCCTTTTGAGTGACAAGTGGGCGTCTTCACAGGTCACAAGCTGTCTAGCCTAGGCGTTACCCGACTGCTTCAGTCCTGCTCTTGTTTCACTGCTTTGTTAATTTTTGAATTAGCCAGGAACTAGGAGCCAAGATGGCGACTGCTGGAGCTACCACACTGAGCTTTAAAGTCTCTCTTCACAAATGCAACGGGTGATCTCGTGGAGGGTTTTCCTATTTCATATATAGTTTATGGTAAAATCATGTAATCTTTTAAGTTTGTCCAAACATGTGGCATGGTTGTACAGGAAATCAGGTGTTTTGTCATGTTTACATTTCAAAAATAGCCGTCAATTTGGGTCTGTCATCAAAAATGTCGACTCAAGCTTTTTTGTCGCACAAACTGTCCAAATCCCACTATTTTTAAGAGTCTCCAGAGCTCACAGGAAGTTCCCCCCCAGCAACACGCTGGTACCCCGCCCAGACAGATTTCCCATATGGAGTGATTTAGAGGTGTCTGCTTTACTGCCCAACCCCTGGGGAGCACTTCCCCTTTCCCCTCTCCTCAGTCCGACTTGCAGCTCCGAAGGTGGAAATCTCCTCTGGCCTTCCTCATTGTCCGTTTTGCTGCCACCCAGCATGTCTGCGCTTTTATTGCCGCGCTTTCTCATGTCCTGTGTTTCTGCTGCCATTCCTGTTGTGAAGATTAATGAGCTGCACTATGTTTAACCTGGTGAAATCCCCCGCGAGATCAGAATTTACACAGAAAATATTGAAGACTGAGGGATTTTGTGCGGAAAAACTAGAACATATGGAGCGACGAGCTTGTATTTTATCTGTGAACAAATGGAGCTCTGTGTGAAATGTAAGGATATCTGGCTATAAAATATAAGTGTGCAACTGTCCAGTGTGCCACAGGTTTGACGCAGTGTTAACAGCGTTTATGATATGTGGTTCCAGGCTGGGGATGGTACAGGGCAGTAGCCAGCTCTGCAGGTGTCCCATTCCCATTTCGTGCAAGCTGTCTGATCCCCTGAAAGTGATTCCAGATGGACTCTAGGAGGGCGGGATACAGTCAACCCTGTCTGCCCATTCACAGTAAATACAATTAACAGCCTGAGCTCCCCCGTGATCTACCTATATGAAAGGAGCAATGCAAGGGTTAAGAAAACATTTAAACCCAGTGGGAGTATTGTGTTTCTTTATCTAAATGCAAAATGTTGTGAAACTACATGGATGTCTAGCTTCAGTAGCAACGTCTGCATTTTTGCTTAGATTTTCACTGGTCCATTCGCGCCCCACGCCAGGAAAAATGTCCCAGGCCACCGGTTAGCAGCTCCCTGTACATAAACGTGTCCTCTGAGGTTGATACAAGCAGCTGCGCCATAAAGAGAAGCAAGACCGACAAAAGTGGGCTGGATGAATGAGCTAAAATATGTGGCTGCCCGTGGTTGAGTAAACTAATAAATAATAATTTGGCCCGGATAAATAATGTAGATAGACTGCTCCTGGAATCCACCTGCGTTTCAATTATGTGGAACATGTCAGCTCCACTGCCAGCCAGCCGGTTGGGTATCCTGATGTCCACAGTAGAGCCAGGCAGCCTGCTGGGGCCCTTGTTTATGGCCTGGAACCACATCACACAGAGACAGGGAAGGATGGATACAAAGAGGAGGAAAGTTAATATATAGGGAAACATCTAAAAACGAAAATTATATAAGTTCTGCGATTGCAGTACCTGGAAAGTGAGATTGAGAGGCTGGAAATGGCACTCCATGTCTTCCAACTGGACAAATCGCGAGGCATCGATGGTGTTTCCATACACAAAGGAGGTCGGTGTTACCACACTGCAAACAGTTTTAATGATGCATTAATATCCAAATACGTATTTATTTAAATAGCCACAGAAATGACAATAAAAAGAACTTCACAAAAGTCTCTGGCTTTAGTCACGTCCAGCCACACAGAAGTGTTTTCTTTAGCAGCTGAGATATGTGTCCACTGTTGCTATGAACCCTCCCTCCACATTAAAGACAGAAAGCTTTATCAATTGTCAAGAGTCCTGGCAGATCCGGGCTGTTTTACATCTCTCTCTCCCCCTTCTCTGTGAAGCACAGCTATGATAAAGCAATCAGAGATAAGGCTTTTCAAGTTGATATCCTCCATACTGAGAAAAGCACTCCTCTCTCATCCTGAGAGTCGACAGATGGGCAACCAGTTCAAGTCATTTAAGCTTGGACGACGTATGGGTCTTTGTCTTGCTCTTACCCAGTGATAGTGGTGTCGGTCTCATGAATCAGAGGGATGGAAAGATCTAAGCTGTTGTCAGAGAGACTGTGCTCGGGGTTGGCGCTACAACAAACAAGGGACAATAAAGTAGAACATTTAGTATATACGGCATAAAGTTGGGCAAACTTAAATGGCTAAATCAATTGTAGGGCTCTTACCTTTTAGCGTGAACTAAGAACTGCAGTGTGTCGTTTTCCCCAGAGACCTGACTTGTGTCAAAAATCACGGCGAAATGATACTGGGGACAAAAAAAGAAAAAAAACTTATTAGTAAAAAGTCAGTTTGACATATGCATTTTGTGCACAGTAGTCTTATCTAAACAAGCCACCAGCAGGAGGTTTCTGCACAATACGTCACTGTGATTTACTGAGGTTATACCAAACACCTTCAAATATGACAGGTACTGTATGCTGCATGCAGGTTTGACGCTGTGCAGTTAGGTCCATCTTAGTTCGAGCTACCTTAGTCTGTGCTCTCATGAAGGGAAATCCCACTCTGCATTTGAGGAAGTCCAACTCCACAAGTTCACAGGAAATACCCTTCTCTTCCTGTAAAACGAAAGATAGACAGAGAGTAAGAGGAGGTGAAAAAGACAGACTGACTGGAGACAGAGTGGGTGACACGCATGGAGACAGAGGACACAGAGAGGAAGGAGCAGTATACCAGACACAGCTTGTGAAGAATAACAATCAGTTCAGATAAGTAAAGGAGAAAAAAAAAAAAAAAAAGACCAACGGTGGAGTAGGATGGTAAAACGAATATCAGCAGAAGCAGTTTACTTTCTGGTGGATATACGTGCTAACATTTACAGTATGACCAACGATGATGGTTAAAAACATTTCTTAATGTAAACAAATAGGTTTTATAGTCTTCTTATTGAAGTTCTAAATTAGTCTATATAAAGAATGTACAAAGCGGTGATGGCACACACATCTTAGCAGGCGGGTAATTGGACAGCCTCCAGGCTGTGTGTTTGGAAGCTTGTCTAAACAATATGGAGCTTCACCGGCTGCGCTGTATAAACACTCAGGCCTCGACCCTACGAGGAGTAAGAATTCTTTTAGCGAGAGTTCACTCAGAGGCTGTCAGCTGAGCTCATACGCTGGGACCATGAAAGAGGGCAGAGATTCATCACAACTTCATCACACAAAAAAGAGACAGACTAATGCTCCCAAAATATTCAAAAGGGGATTTGGAAGTCATACAAAATATCTGCATGCGGGAGCTGCTGTCTCGTCTGAGTCTGTGTTTACAACAAGTTTCCAAATTTGATACGGGAAAGAGGTGTGATGGTTGTCACTGCTGGCATATTTAAAGGTGGACATCCATCCACAGCATCGTCCACACTTCCATTACTCCTTGTTCAGCAGCTTCCCCGTGTCAGTACAGGGTGTGGCCTTGCCCTCCATCTTCACTAAGTCAGCTTAAACAAGCAGCGCTGCCCTTTACACTATGGTGAGCCCTGCGGAGGGGGGCAAGGACCCCAGGATAACTGGCAATGATGGAATTTCCTGCATTTCCTGTAGTCCTCTGTGCTGCTGTGCAAACACAGCCTGTCCCATGGGGCAGGGCAGGATTGGGGAAGTCAGCCTGTTTACCCATCACCCACCTGGCAGCCCTTGAGAGAGAGCAGAGCTCTCAGACATATGGTGCTCGTGTCTCCATAGGGAGAAAAACGACAACGTCTGTGTGTTCAGCACTTCTTCACTTGCTTTCTCTTGCTTACTTTCTCTTGTCTTTCTCTGTCGGGAGCAAATACATGGTGGGATTTTCACAAATGGCAGGGCCATTAAATACAATGTTTACACTGCCTCAATGTCAGCAGAAGCCTCCAAGGTACAGGAGCAGTACGTCAGCGTGGATGACAATACACAGAAGACCCCGTTTTCTGCACGTCTCTTGATTTCTGCATTCACTTTCCAAGCGTCTGTCATCGCCTACTTTATACTCCGAACACAGGTATGAAGATGAAGACCGGCCTCTGGTTTTCACAGCGTGCGCAAAGTGCGACTTCACAGCCAAGAATGTCGGTGGTTCATATTTTCTCAGGTTTGAAGGTCCACTGAAATTCACACATTTCTCGGTTACATTCCCAACCTCTGGGTGTCTTGCCACAATGTTAATTTGTTCCAACTGTTAAACCACCAGAAATGAGAGGTAGCGGTGATGCTACACAGAACGAAAGGTTGTGCATTCAAAACTGAACTTGAATAAAAGTCCATTATTGTACTGCAACAAGCTAAAAGTACTCATTATACAAAGGGGCACTTTTCAGTGTGTGGTAACAAGGATCATTACTGTTTAGGCGAATTAATGATTTTGAGGACATTTTAATTAATACTCATTATATTTTCATTAAAATCAACAATTATAGTTGTTTGAATTGAAGTGCACATGTGAAGAGTTTAAATATAACACTGGATCTCAGTTCCATGACATTAATCATGCAGCTGATTATTTAAAAATACATATATCTGTTACACTGTGACATACTGTATATATGTTTTGGACAAACACCCAGAAATATCACCCAGTCCAGCTGCTGTGTTGCTCATGTTTCTGCAGCGTTAGAATATTACAGCTGGTTGTAGCGATTCTTTATATACTGCTGCATACTTAATCTGCAATGTAAGTAGAAACTATAGAGTAGAATATATGTCAGTCAGCTATATGATGCACTGAGTAATGCACCGACATAAAACATCTGCAACTGGCCTGGCTATTAAAAAGAAAAAAGGCAGACGACTCAAACGTTTCACTGATAAACAAAAGAAAACACAGAAGCTGGTGCAGCAGCGTCTGAGTCCCACGGGAGCAAAGGCAGCGCTCCTGAAACAGTTCACCTCCAGAGCTCTCTTGACAGCTTGCGTTGCAAGAACAACAGAGCGATAACACACTCCGCTTTTAAATATGAGGGGAGTACAATTTCACGCTTCGCTCATCGGGGAGAAAAGCCAAAGGAGACCTTAACTTTGGGGTCACATCAGACTTCTTCTCTTGTGGCAATTAGAAATTTCGAGCGTGCGGCAGTAAATCTGCTCGGTGGCCTCTCTGTCATTCATTCATACCGTTCACTTCCTGCTCCCTTTGTGCAGAAGGCCACCCTGACTTATCAGGTTCCTTAACAAAATGAGCCTCTGGGGCTGCTGGAAACCCGACGCTTAATGTCAGCCTGGCTCATTAGATTAGCGGTGAAACAGAAACTGGCTCATTGTTTTTCTAATATTTGCCTGCAGTATGTATTTTATTTAAATTCAATTTCGCCTTTGCTGGTGGTTTAAAATTATCCCATAGGTCGTGTGCTTTACAGAGATGCTCGTATCCATCATAGGGGTGAACAAAATCAGCTGGAGGGCAAACAGGATGGCCTGTCAAGAGCCTCCGCGATGGAGCACCGCCTGACGTGGCAGGTCTCTTTGCGACAAGCGAGCGAACAGACGTGAGCGGGAGGCAGAGGTGGCCGCTGTGAAATCAGTCCGAGGAAATCTCTCAGGTTTTACGTAGGATGGCAGTGGGTTGATATTTCTTTAGCAGAGACAGAATGCTGAAATCGTTAGAAAGGTCAAACCACGTGGTGAGAAGGTCTGACGGCAATCTCCGTGAAGGCCCAGTCGTAATCCTCACTTTACCTGTTCGAATGTGGAGCTATTTCACACGAATCATGCAATTTGTACAGAGCATAAGTCAAACCTGTGGGAATGTGTGGGTTCTCAGGCACACAGCTCATTTGTTGCTGACATGGTTTGTCTGTCTGAAATGAGTCAGAGAAGCGTATGACAGGTCAGCCGGAGGAGTTGCCCTCTGAGATGGGACAGCTGTTGTTGAGCCTCCTGGGGCTGTCCTGCTTCAGCGCTACCTTCACGGCTCAAAAGAAAAGCTAGAAGTTCCAAGTTTTTTTTTTACTGCGCTTTAATGTTTAGACTGCACTCCTGCCTCATATAGACTCCTTAAATAAACTATCTTTGAGAGAAATGTACATCTCAGCGGAAAACTAATCTGATATGTTTAAACTAAGGGCTTGTGAATAGCTTCGCCTTCGCTTCAATGCTACTACGGCGGAACAGCAAACTGGCAGGCTTTAGAAATAAACTCGCGCTACCAGAGTAAATAAACAGCAGATACTCCGAGAGCCACAACAGACCTTCTGCCAGAAGTTGATGTAGAAAACCTCTCTGGAGAAGTTCAAGTAGACGTTGGTGTCGTAGGCGTCGTCTCCGGCGTTGGAGATGGTCAGGTTCAAAGACACGTTCTTCACTCCTCCGAGGGCCAGATGTGGTTTGGTGTACAGCCTAGCGGGAACATAAGTGAACAGCGTGCTTCGGGAAGGACTCTTGATTGAAAGAGCTTTCTTACATTAACAAGGAACAAGGCTTTGTTTTGAAATGTTATTATAAAGAAGAGTGTCCCTGAAGGAGGTAATTCAAGTGTTTTTTTAAATAAAACAAATAGCTCGGTACCATGACACAAGCAAATTATTAAATTACCAAGATTTACTATAGGTATAAATGTTTATTTTTTAAGGTAAATGTATGAAAAAAGAGTGCCCCAAAGGAGGATAATCAATTGTTTCAGGACTGAAACAAAGAGCCCGTTACCATGCTACAAACTTTTACTAAACGTTCATAGAGCGAAAGATACACAATAAAAAAGAAAGGGAACTCCCTAACTACGGAAAAACATATGGATGTCCTCCAGGCATGCGTCATGGTTCCACTACCCACACCCTCATGGCCTTTGACGTCAGCCTGCTTCCTCAGTGCTGGAAGAAAAGGCCAAGGCTAAGAATGAATCTAAACTGCAAAAGTCCAAGGAAGGTTTTTTACCCAGAGAGCAGCAGCTTCCCATGAAGCCTCAGGTCTGCAGCGCAGTCGTCGGACAGGCAGTTCTTCTCAAACCAAGTCTGAGGAGGAAATAGTAAAGTAAACAGTTAATATGACCTCATGCTTGTCCACGCACAGAGCACACTGACTCTGTATTCAGACTAGGGGGCAGTGTTGTGTTGTTGTTGGCAGTAGATTTTTTTATCCAGGAAAAGCCAAAACCTTGTCTGATCTCTGCTCAAATTAGCGAGAGGAGGGTCTTTGGTAAATCATAAAAGGAAACATTAATCAAGCGGTGAAGCTCAGTGCAGCGCTGATGAATTTCAGATAAATGGATTCACTCGACGCTGACAGACGCAAATCCCTCCGTTTTTCATAAGCGCTGGGGAAACACATGTGGGGCAGGTTATGGGGTGGTCGCAAAGAAAATAAATCAATCCGTCTTTTTGGATTCCACTCAAGAAAAGCTAACACAGACAATAATAAGCCGGTAACCAACACCGAATCATTATTACCCCTGTTTGAGCTATTTCCTTCATTCCTTCAGTGGTCAGTGACTTTTGTTTTATATCAGGTGTGGGAGGAATTTTCATTTTTAGTCCTGTCAGTGGAGGAAATCACCTATAACAGAATTTGACATGGCATAAAATAATGTCATCTTACTAGAAAAACACAAAAATTTAAACTTAAACCTAAAACTAGAAGAGAAAAAGCTAAATCTAAATAAAAACAAACAAGAAGTGCATTCAGCTGTGGTCACTTTTGTCATTCTCATTCGTATTAGAAGCACAGGGAGGCACTGGTGCAGACCTGCATCTCTAACTGTGTGCCTTCACATAGTGTTTGTATTGTGACGTGTATCCTGAACTTCTTAAACCCACCCCAAATATAACCACAGCCCTGAGCCAATTTTTATTAAGAGAAAAAAGTTTTAATATTTCAATATTAAAAAATAAAACAAGGAAACTTAGAGGTAAGCTCTTTAATCAGCCTCAGGATCCAGCTGCAGGAAAATAAATATATAAATAATATTTTGGAGATGACTTAAACAGAGAAATTGAGTTAGCTTCTCCATAAAATCCCTGTATCAAACTTTTTTTTGTTGCCAGTAGTAAAAACATCAAAGTCTGAAACTTTCAACACTTACACTTGTGGGGATTTAACTCCTTTTTATTTATTTATTTATTTTTTTACCTCATTCCTCACTGCAATCTTGTTTCCTTTTCTCCACCGCAGCACCGGCGCGAGCGCTGGCAGGTCTCGCTCCTGGTGTCCTGACAGCACGTGCTTCCCCAGGCTGTAAGCCGCCTCGAACGTGATGGCCGCGAACACGTCCTTCACATCTTTCTGTAGAGACAACAAACAAGAAGGCCGCTGCTGAAAGAACCCGTCCAACTCGCAGCCACACAGAGCCATTAAAACTGAATGTAACCTCAGAGAAATAACTGTCATGTAACTGTCTGTGTGATTAGAGCAATTATACATCTTTCTCCAATTAACGCCTGGCGCACAGACTGATTGCGCTGCAGATTATCAGAAGATCACACAGTCTGGATGTGGGGCTATCACAACGATCGCCGGGCTCGGAAGACGAGGGGGTTGAAGGCAGATTTAAAGGCGGTGATAAAATCATGTGAACTGATTTAGCTGGATGACACATCTCTCTTATCGATGGCCTTTTCTTTGCCGCCAGTGCCTTGTATAGAAGTAATAGAAGCGTGGCCACTACCGCTTCTTCTCAGCAAAGTGGGTCCTTTTTTAAACCTGCTGGCACTGCGTCCGAAAGATATCTTGCATTTCTGGCGGCTCCATCTACGACCACAAAAGAAGTATTTGATTTGGCATAGGGCTTGGAAACAATGCAGACAGAATGAAAACAGAGAGCTTTAATGTGCTCAGATCCAGCAACTTCATGACAGCGCATGAAAGACGTACATGGGAAAGCAGATACTGATGATGGTTTTTTTTTTTCTCCTTCTGTCTGTTACAGCTACACTCAGCTTTTTGACGGCAACTTGGTGGGTCTGGCTCGGGGCTCGCAATCAAAAAAGCTGGTGCAAAATCCCCGACAGCAACCTGTGTACCAGTGCCCAACTGTCAACTAACACGGAGCCATGCCCACAATGTCAACACAAGGGTCTTTCCGGGGGGTCATTTAAGGCACTTGTTCTTTTGCACTTTCTCTCCTTTGTCCTTTATCAGAGCGTCCAACAACCACCCATCCTCTTTCCTCAGTCAGGCGCAGGGCCAGCCTGGGCTTAGAGCACATTTCACATCGCCAGAGCTGAACCCACCCAACTCATCAACAGTGAGAGAGTTATAGCAGGAAAGAGCAAACATTAGTGCAGGACATGGATAGACAAAAACACAAGATTTGGGGCTCCTGTGGGAAACGGTGCTGCGCACAGATAATGACACGGCCTTGCTGATAACATCCGGGGGTTTTTAGTGAATTTCTGTTTTTATTTGGTCTGATCTTCAGCTGACCACGGACCATGGGCCAGGTTGATTTTGAATAACTCCATCCATGAATATCTGCATCTGGAAATCGCTTGTTTTATTCACATTTGAGTGGCGCGACCTGTGAATTTTGTGGACGTCTACAGTTATAATTTGAGGTAAATTTCCCTTCATGGGGCTGGGTGAGGGGCGGGGTACACCCTGGACAGGTCGCCAGTCTATCGCAGGGGTAACACAGAGAGACAGACAACCATTCACACTCACATGCATACCTACAGCCAATTTAGAATCACCAGTAAACCTAACAAGCATGTCTTTGGACAGTGGGAGGAAGCCGGGGTACCCGGAGAGAACCCACGCAGACACAAGGAGAACATGCAAACTCCTCACAGAAAGGCCTAAGTCGACAATTAAACATTTGCAGAATAAATTCTGTCTACTGATTTACCAACTTTTCAGCTCTAAATGACAATATCTGACGCAGCCAGATTGGGTTCACCTCACAAAATCGCAATTCACGCCTCACTGGACTTACAGAGGTGGTGTTGTTCTAGTAGGATGTCGGCTCCGCTGGGAGGTAACATGACACAATTAGTCGGTGCAGGATGAGTGCTGCCATGCTGTGTGAAGCACTGGCAAAGCCGTCAGCCTCAGTAGCAATTAAAGCAGTAATCTTGAAGTGACCCCCGTCCGCTGGCCTCTGGGTGAACTGACCCCCTGGGAGACGACTGCGTGGGTCTCCAGTCCCAAATTCCCAGCGCTTATCTCACATTTTCAAAGCCACTGGGGAGCTGGAGAACATAATGGCATGAAATAAACTAGTTTTTTTGCACTTCTATGTGCTCTAAAGTAACTTTTATGCAGAAACAAACACGCCTAATGTTTCCATTCTGCTTTGTGCCGTGGAGGGATTTCCACTTCTTTTTTTTAACAGAGCATCTATTATTGTGTAGATATAGGATCGCTTTCTCCTTGGAACACAGGAACCAAAGACTTCTAATTAACTGGAGAGCTCCCAAGACCCTCAGCGTGCTCACATTAGAAGTGTGTTCCGTAACACTTGGCCTAAGCTTTTAATATCCTTTTTATCACTGCTGCCAATTGCCCCACCCGAGTCCGCACCCCTGGTCGGGTCATTTACTCCCACCTGATCCTGGCTTTAATTCCTGTATTTATGGAACAGAGGGAGTTCCTGAGCTCCGGTTGAGAAAGACACCGGCTAGTGTTAACTGCCTGCTACCTATAATTTTATGGAACAACTGTTCCTCACATGCTGGCGAAGTTTAGAAGAGGAAGACTGTGACTCTGGCCATTCTCCACTCAACAGACTGGCACTGTGTTAATCCTCATTCAAACGCAGAAGCCGCAGGGTGCGTCCCTGGTCCCTGGAGCAGATAAAGCCATGGAATGGATGGAATTTTTGAAAGCCAGCAGTTAAAGTTTTTACCTCACTATACACATTAATACAGGTCTACATTGTCCTACGTTTGGTGGGTTTGCACTGAACAGTTGCTTTTGATTGCTAACATTAGAAAAAATGGAGTCAGTGTGCCTTGCTGACTTTTTGACTCTTGTACATTTTTGCATGTCACTGACGGATATTTCAACGGCTTTATCTAACACAAAACTATTTTAAAACAAGACGAAAACGTCATTGTTTCCTACTTTGTGTCAAGTCTCTGTGGTTTATGGCAGGGTTTTGTTTGCATTGTTCAAGACCTTTAAATAGGTTAAGAGATTCAAATCAGACTAGCATTCTTCTCATCGATAGCTGTTTCCACCACTTGGAAAGAGGAACGACCACTTTGAACTTAAGAAAAATTACCAATAGACAAATGGGCACACAAATTGCATCAAGCTCAAACGAGATGGATGCAGCTCTACAGGTTGTTTTCAGTCGATAATAATTGCTGTAGCTTCAATACGGACAAATGATAAAAAGATGATGAATGCCTTTTCTGTTTTAGTGTTTTATTGTTTTTAATTGTTTGTCTTATGTTCTTATTCTTACCTATGTACAGCACTTTGTTTCGGCTGTGGTTGTTTTTAAATTGCTCTATAAATAAAGTTGAGTTGAGAATGTCGTCCAGTTCTTTTTATGTGGTTGAAAAATATCTTTTTGCAGTTTACATCCTTAGACAAGGTGAACGACTTTTTTTCAGACTTCCTCCTTGGAGACAGGCCGTAAAAAACGTAAAAATCCTTCACGGCCACTTATAAACAGTCGAAACCTCTCATCATCCCATGGACAGCATTAATTATTAAGGTTTCCAGTCAGTGCCGCGGGGTTGCCAGAAAACTCAGAGGGGAGCTGGTGGCCAGCGGGACCCGTCGTAACTGTAAATTCTCAGCTATAGGATGAAAAATCTCAATGTTGCAACAGTTCTGTTTTTCTTTTCTTTTTTAAATCTTCCTCCCTAAATATTCATATGTTTAATTCGCAGCATACAGGTGGGCTTGCCATGCTGCATGTTATGAAAGAAAACATCTCAGGGTTAACCCAGAACATTACTTTGCCCTGGAGCAAGGTGTCTGCCAATCTCTGTACTTTATGCTCACACTCTGGACCCATTAATTATGTACACAGGGTTTAACTCACACCTTACCAACCATTATTTCTCCTCGACTTCCCTTTCTGCTGCCTGGATTAAATCCAACACATCCATAAAGCACACTTACCATTAAGCACACATGTTTTTAGGAGCATAATGGTGCATGTTTAACCATATTTCAACTCTAGCAAAGCTGCATTACAGTGACACTGCACTCTGCTGTTGTAAGCGCTGATTCTCACATGTTAATCTGATCATCAAGATGGCAACACACCAAGCTGCCCTCTTCGTGCTCACAGAGCCGCTCCACCACTGTGGGAGCGGTGAGGTTGACGTCAGGCTGAAAGAAAGGCTCTGATCTTCAGTTTAAACACCTCATGCTTGGCAGAAGCGCACAAGAGCTCCTCTCCAAGCCAAACCAACTCCTCAGAAAGCATATAGCCTGGTGATGGGAAGTCTTTATTAACTTGTGCAGAAAAAAAAAAAAAAAACGCACACACAGCACTCCTTTTTAGGACAATTGATGTTGGAGCGGCTCGTAGGTTGAGGCCGTTTCATGCCACGGAGTTTTAGTTTAAATGGAAAAAGCTTCTCAGTTAAGTGATGAATGGATTCGGCCTGTCAAAGGGCAGCGGTACGTGTGTATACGGAGAAACTATGAGACAACTTGAATGTGAAATTATTTACAGTAATGTCTGCAGCATATGGAAGACGTGCACTTTAACAGCTTATCTCTGCCTGTCCCAAAGCGAGACACTTAGCGAAACTTTTAGCAACTACGGGTCAAACCAGAGCAGCTGCTCGGCTCAGAATAGGTTAGCAGATGTTGGGGAGCCTCGAATGACGAACTGCGTAGGAGTAGAAAAGAGTGCTGTCCAATTGTTTTAGCTAGAAAAGAGTCAAGGAGATGCAGCTTCATTTCGGTCTCAGATCAGATCCTGCACGTGCATGCAATGTCACCGGAGATCCTTTAAATGACACGCACTTTTTAATCCTTAAAACAGAAATGACACATCACAAATTTAACAGGGTTTCTTTTTTTAGTTTGATTTATCTGCTATAATCTGCACTCACATCAAAGAAGCACACTCTACATCCTGAAAAAGGAGCAACTTCCTGAGGTCACACTGCTGTTTTCAGTGGCAGGATGTTATTTAAAAAATTAAATAACTTCCTCCAAGGACACCGTCAAGGACATGCAAGTGAGAATGAGCGCAGCAGCCT
>JASGAT010398347.1:42247-55264 GCA_030220025.1 Chelon auratus
GAGGAATCCAAAAGAGATCCTTTTAAGGAAGCATCTTTGGGTCTTGTGAACTGGGACTCAAACTGAAACAAGGTGGACTTAGTCAGTCTGTATTATGCTTTCCAGCAATAATGGGAAAGACAATGCTGTGTTAAGAAGAAAGGAATGCTTCTGGACAAGTGAGATAATACCAGTGTCCAAATTCCTCCATTGTTCCTTCCACAGTTCACTGTAAAGTGAAAATATTGATTTTCTTTTCTGTTTATGAATCATCAGCTTGTGTCATCATCGACTGCTACAGTGCCACGTAACTGTAGTTGACCCGTTCACTAAAGCCCTGCGTGGCTTTTAGTTTTACTGTCGGATTTTCTTTTTCTTTTAAATAGAGGATGACAAATACGAAGAGCATCAGATCTGTTTTTGAATTTTGTTGCCATTTAGCGAGAACAACAAGCATCTGAAGACTTCCTGTCTTCTGCGATTAACTTCCTTCAACAAGATCCCTATAGATATTTTTTGCATAAACAGGAAGCTTCTTATCTGCATTTTTACGTAGTCAATATGTAAGAAGGTAGAGGACTCGCGAGTGCAAACTGAAAACACAGTTGATGATCTTGCTGAAAGTTTCAATCTCAGGAGAACACATTCCCCTGACAGCTCTGTGTTTGTAAGTGTGTTTGAGTCTACCCCATCCTGGTGAAATAGGAGGTCTCCAGATGCTTCCTGCAGCTGATTTCAACACCGCGCACAAATCTGGGGCACTTTTACTTCAATGTTATTGTTGAAACCATTGTTTTCAGATAAAGGCCTGATAAAACTCCAGCGTACAAACACAGGCCTGTCAACCCCACCTGATCAGGGTAGGTTACAGTCTCTGCCGGACACTAACAAATATCACATGTATATATATTTGTTCCATTTCCTTTGGGGCGCATCCGGACCGTTTATACAGGAAGCAGAACTTGACGGTGACGCCGCCGCACAAGCACGTATTAACAAATGGGTCAAGTAGTGGGAGATGATGATAACCCCTGCATGACAGGCAGCTTTTAGGATTCAGCACGCATGCACACTGAACTCCCCGTATCCTTATACTGTATGTTTCCTCCACAGTGGAAGTGGGAACCATGGTAAGAGAAACTCCTTCATTGTGGTCAGACTTGGCCACCCATTATGTTTCCTTGCGGTGGCATCGTGTGGCAGCAACGCGGCCAAAAGACTGCAGAAACATTTTACCCAGCATGCTTGGCTGCCAAAATCAACAAATCGTCAAATCTGCCCAACCTTTGGTCTGTTGCGATACGAGTAACAACGATGGATTTACTATGGAAAGAACACAGAAGTCTAATGAGCAGCCATACCAAAAAATAATACTTCACTTACAGTACATCTTGCATGACTGAGAGGAACTTCATGAGAAATTTGACTTGTTTTACTGCAACAAAAGTCTGTTGGCTGGGCACTCCTGAAACAGAGCTGGAAAACACACTGTCTAACGTTCATTCGTGTTGGCACGACCATGTAGGGAAATCCTGACAAAAACATTACCCTGAGCTAAAATTAGTCTGAATAGCTCTTCTTTAGTAAATGCTATTAACACTAATACTGCTGGATACTAATACTATACTTTATATGATAGTGTCTATGAAATTTTCCACTTGATTTACTATCACAGTGCTCTGGTATTTATTTATTTTTTATTATATTCTTTATAAATAAGTACTTGACTTGCTGCCATGTGTAATAGGCGACAGCTGGATTTGATTACCTTCCTGCTATATACCTTCATTGTATCAGGTCTCTTGGCCCGAGCTAAATGAAACAGGGGGAGCGGCATCAAGGGATTTGCGCATTTCTGTTGAAGTGGCAGACAAAGCAGGCAGTGTGGCAGCGGCTCTGGGTTTCCACGTGCCAGACACTTCTCGGCCCCCGGGAGTTTAACGTACAGGGAGACTTGTTGGGATGCAGCGACAGGAACTCCTGCTTCGCCTTGCTCTCCCAAGCTTCCTGTTTGTCTACGGAGAGCAGACTTGGGTCAGACGGTAAACGCGGAGGATTTCTCACATTTGTTTTGACTTACTGTGAGGAGGAGGTTAGTTGATTTCACTGCAGAATGCAGCTCAAATACAATCAGATAATCTGTCAGTCACAGGAAACTGCAGTACACTGTCTGTCGGTTACTTCACTTCGCATCCTATCAGCCAAAACTCACCGTCTGGAACTAAGTTCAACATCTAGCAAAGTAAAATCAACTAGGAAAAATATTTTTTTTAAGAAAATAATACTAATGTTGTGCATTATTTGGTTTTAAGTCAAATTCAATTCTTTATTGGAGTTAGTAACATGGGTGACTCAGGCTGGATTTAACAATTTAATGATCAATTAAATACGAATAAAAATGGTATTCAGTTTAATATTATAGAAGAAATATTTTTTTATATATATATTTTTTAATGAGTCAAATAATTATTTGTATTGAATGGTGTAACTGCATAAAACCAGTAGTTGTATACTGGTGCAGTGCAGTAAGAAGACTCTCGTGACACTTGAGAGACTTGAAAGGCTGCAGTTTCTGATGTTTCAAACTAATTATATCATGTAAATGATGAATCTGTACAATAAAACTTAGCCAAATAAGAAATTAATGAGGTACAGAATGATGCGTATATGCAGGTAAACAGGCAAAACATTACATCCTTTACACATAATCTGTCTCCTTCTGTAACTTCATAGACCCTCATCAGTTTATCTACACGGCCTGTAACTCTCATGTGTTGTATTTTTCAAATTCCACATGTCGGTATGGTCAAGATTTCCATTCAGTCACATGAGACCGGAAAAGGCCTCAGTGCATTTAGTTTTGACAGATAGATGTTCATCCTGTGGATGCCTCAATAATAACAGCAGCCCCCAGACCCCAGAGCAAAGTTTGATGAACCTTTAAATACTCCTGCGGTGCCAAGCAAATGTTAGGAGGACATGAAATATAGGGCATGGTGTAATATAGGCCAGGGGAAAGGGGGACAGGCGGGATGCTTTACAAGCTAAATTAAACAGACAACTGTTACAGGCAGGGCTTTAGCTGCCTATTATAGCTCCTCCTTGGAGACTGCGATGCTAAACAACACCACACATGACCACAAATGGAACTGACTCTTGGCATGATTTCAAGGTTCACGTGCGCGCCACGGTAAATGGGGCTGCTGGAGTGAAAACACGCATGATGATGGATAAACTGCCAAAGATGTAAACGATGTGGAAGAAGTGCAGAACATCTAACAAAGGGACAGTTAGCAGAATACTTCACTGTGACGACCAATAAATCAAAGTCCTACGACCAAATAGTTTTAGGAATTTGTCTGGTTGCTATCAGGACAAAGAATAATGGCCGCTTCACAGTTTATAATAAGCTACCTGCATATCACAGTGTAATGTTGAAATAACACCTGTCGCACTTTAAATCCATCAACACAGATGTCCTCCACTCAGCAAACATCATTACTTGTGTAGACAGGCTAGGGGTGTAGCTCTAGTGATGGCAACATGGAGGTAATCAACTCATGTGCCATGACATATCAAGCCTCAGGTTGATATTTCTGGTTCAGACAGAAATAGCCACAGCTATCAGATGGACTTCAGAGAAAGTTTGTGTAGACATTTATGTTCTTCTCAGAATGAGCTGTAAAATCTCTTCACTTGTCATAGAACTTTCCTTCTCCAGTACTGGGATCTGTGAATTCTCCACAAAATGAACGACACTGGCATCACTCACAGACAGGCTGAAGATGCTGTTATGCAAAACATGACGCCTTACAAGCTGTGCTAATGGTATGAAATGGTAGACACTTCCTGGGCATGTTGCTGCACATTTCATTACTTAAGATGCATGGTCTTGGAAGAGTCTCAAAGGTCCAGCTTACTGGTAACAAACATTACGTTGCTATGAGGTACTCACCGTGCCTCTGTAGCTGGTATAAAATGAGACAATAGATAATATTAATAACTAATTCATTACTTATTGGGATCCTTTAGACAAGAAAATATGAGTAAAACCCTGCACAACAATGCTTGCGAAAACATTTATGGACTATTGCTTCTCTGTTTTAACATGAAATAACTGTGGATGGAGCACAAAGTTAAAGTTTGCACGCTTTGATCGTTTTTTTTGTTTTTGTTTTTTTTTTTGAAGAAATATTTGCCAGATGTCACAAGATTGAGGTAGTAAACGAAAAGTTTATTTTCTCTCGATTTGTTTCTCTAAAAAATAATATTTATTGTCAGAATGCTTGGAAGATATGTGGCTTGTACAAAGGGGGTATAATATTTAGTTTGGCGACCACGAGACAAAGGAATCAGTCGGAAAGAATAGACCACGCTGGCCGTCTCATTTCTGAACGTTGGTGTGGTGTGTTTCTTATCATGCACATCCAGAGTATAAAAAGCCGTGACACTGTTCCATGCCTTGGGTATTTGCATTGTTTCTCATAAAGTTTAATTCCAGAGGCATTCCTTTGCAAGAGAATAATTCTACAAACATTCAAGCTATTTTACAACTTGGCACAGAAAGTTGAGAAGCTGCCACAAAACATGCCAACTTTCTCGAACACGCAAAACTGAAGAATGCCTGCTTAAAGTTGGTGGTTCTCCTGTTAAATGAGTCATTTCCATGTCACGGTCAGCACCTCTGATCATCTGAACCTCTAATCATCCATCAGTCATCAGGACTGCTTTACATCGCCCTAAATGTGAGGTACAATTCAAGTGAAAGCCGGCAAAGAGTTTATTTAGCTAAAAATAACCAAACAAAGACCATCTGGAGTGCTGGTATGCTGTAAGTTGATGCCAATGAAAACATGTTTAAAATGATCAACATGAAAGTCTTGCATAATTTCAGAAGGAATTACTCCTGAAACACCAAAGTATTAGCTTCTGTACTCTATGCTCTCTGAATAACTCCGTTCTGCCCTTTTGCTCTCAGCACGACATGATTTACCGAGTGACAAGTCCGGGTTCTCACTCGATCTCAGATGGAGAAAACTGAGCGTGTCCGCTGTGTGTACACCACTTAGAACAAACTTTAACTGTTATTAAGTTTTGCTGTTAACTGAGGTCATTTAAGATGAAGTATAAAGTCAACAAGCGGGGTCGACGGATGGTCAGCGCGGTTCCAAACGTGAGAGCGTCTCAGAATAGCTCGTGGCCTGCTTCCACCGGCCCTCATGCATCAGGGCTTGAGCAATCAACCCTGACGTGAGGGTTTTCCATCAGCAGCGCCAGCATGCAGTTCCAGTTGACACAACAGCAGCCCAGCTCCCTGCTGTTAGTCTAGTCTCAGCCCTGTGTTTTCACTGTATGTTTTAGGCGAGAGAAGCGTGGGGCGGGGGTCCGCAATCTCCCCTACCGCCACCACCCTTGAGGAAGCAGTCCAGCAAACCAGCTGGTTTCCATTAGCATACCTCTTCTGGGGAAGAGAAGGACTGGCTCATGTGGGCAGACACACGAGGAAGATAAATGATGCGATTGGTCAAGAAGACTAGACCGTCTTTCAGAGTGGAGCCAGATCACCTCTGATTATGGTGATTCCTTAGCTCCCCTCTCAAGTTTTGGACAAACTTTTCATTACTTTTCATTCAAATTTAAGGTCATTCAACCTGTAAACAGACTGCCTGTGAGGCTGTAATTTGGCCACCACACCTTTACAAGTCTGTGTGGCTTTCTGGCAATCTGCTTTTTCTTGATGAGGAGGTGGAATTAAAAACAAAAAGCACATTCAAGTCTATCTAGAGCCTCCAGAAACCACCCCAAAAGACACTTATCATCTGAAAAATTAAATATTTAGTGAAAGGAATCGCTCAAGTGTGAGGGATACCCTTGAGGTATTTGCCTTCTTGTAAAGAGACAGATGAGATAATAAATATCACTCAAATATGAAGCTAGAGCCAGAAGACATTTAGCATAAAGATTTCTAAAAGGTATGAAACAGGAAGCCCAGCCTCATCTGAAGGTAACAAAATCTCCCTGACATTGGTAAGGCTGTGTTCAGACTGTCAGAAGCCCTGTTATACATTGGTGACATCAAAGTGTGTTTTAATCCAGCGACTTTAGTGCCTGTGCTAAGCACAAAGAGCTGCAAAACAGGGCCGGTCCCTGAAGTAACATCTGTCCTGATGGATGGCACTTAAGGTACGAGTGTGTTTATCTCACGGCTAGAGAGATGCCACAGATACATGGCGTAATTCACTCGCCCACCCACAAACCCAAAGATGTTTGGTTCAAGTGTTGAAATGTCCGATTTACTCCCAGCAGAAACACTACTTTATGGGACTTACCCTCAGCTTAATGTTATGTGTGTTGAAACTTTGATGGAGAGATGTGAAAATTAAGTTTGAAATGTTAAATTCTCCCATGTGCAAAACTATCCAGGTTTATTGAGGGGCCTGGACAAACACATGCTGACCGTACCTTGATAGCTGTGATGTGCTTTTCGCGCGCTGAACAAAGGAGCTTACTGCTACAAAGATCCTGTGTGCTGTGCTCTCATTACAGCCTGAACAGTTGAAGGAAGAGCGGCAGTCGTGCTAATGACAGCCCCCCTCAGCTGGCAGCTCTGCCTCCCACAGTGAAAGCGCCTGGAGAGCGCAGTTAAGAATGCCAGTGAAATTTACAGGCCCGCACTGGGCCTCCGCATTAGAGGAGGTGAAACGCGGACGGTGCCCTCAGGACGAGGACCCTCTCTGGGGCTGCAGGACTAAATCACAGAGGAACACAATAGAGGGACTATGCGATGACAAAGGAGACTCTGTTTCCTGTTTCTGTCAGTTTCTGCAGATGCACACTTGAGCACCGTGGTCTCAGGAACCATCAAGCGCCCGACTGTTACCTTTAACCTAAACCAGCGGGGTGACACAAATAGCTTCCCAGCAGATGCCTGTTAATCCACAGCCTTCAGCTACAGCGGCCAATTCTTTCACCACTATGAGTTATGTAAGGGCCATTGCTCTGTCTTGACATTAAAATCTATCTTGTGTTTGAATCCGTGTAAACATTTTTAGCTGGAAAAGTCTTTTGAAGCTCCAACCAAAAACTGCATAAGTAAATAAATAAAGAAGAAAAATAGGCCACAAAAGCAAATAGCTCATATCACGAATCAACACTGCAGGATGAGGGCGCTTAATGTCATGGGAAAGTTACTGAGAGATCAGCTGAGGACGTGAGCAGCGCATGGACGACCCCGGGCAAACCCAGCCAGCTGCAAGACCACGCAGTTCAAACTTACCTTGACGTAAGCAGTGTAGCGCTGGCACTCCTCTCTGTTGATGTCCAGTCTGAGCTGGTGGCTCATCTGGCTGATCTGAGACCCGCTCTGAGCGAAGTAGACCCGGGACGGCTGGCTCTTCTGCCGCTTATCCGCGTCGGCCGTCAGGTTGTACAGCAGCTCTGAGGGGGAAGAGGCAGAAACGCCTGTTAACACATAACAGCAACTGACAGTGATGGTTCTTTGAGTGAAGAAACACTTGAAGTATGCAGGGTTTGGCTTCTGGTAATTGCCATTAAAACATGGGAAAAAATAAATGATCGCAGTCCAATTAAGTGAGCGGGAAGGATGGAACATTTCTTGGTCAGATCACTGCATATTACTCTAACTTAACAAGAGCTCTTTGTTCACTGTTCTTTACTGAAAACAGTAGAATTAATGACACTTAGGCCATAGGTTTGATGCTGGATTGCTCATTGACTTTCGTGAATTTTTGTTATATACAAAGATTTTAAATACAATTTTGAATAACATTTCAGAAAAACGACTTTTGTCCTGATATTTCACAAGGGGATAAAAAAAAAATAAAAATAGAAAGAACTTTCCAGCCGGTGGTGCACAAAACTAATAATACTGTGAAAGAAAACATCCTAACAACAACATTCCCGCTGGTTCCACGCCTGGCTTTAATGACACTGGGACACAGAACTACGTCAAACCTACTTTGAATTCAGAATTCAGCCAAACATTGCTAACGTTTCCGTTTCTTCAGCCACTCCAAATCCATGAATCAGCCTCATTCTGTAGTAATTTCTTTAAGAGGGTGTCGTTCTGGTAAAACAGTGGGAGGGGTGGCAAACACACCCTAGTTGGACCAAAGAGCACTGTTTTCGTCGTCCAACAGAAGGAACGCCATGATCTCACTCCAGAGTAGGCAAAGGAAGGTTTCATTATGAGAGTCACCAAACACATGGTGCTGCACTTTCCACGGCGTTGGCCAGACGGCTAAACAGAGAGGCTTTATTCCTGCGAGCCAGGACAGAGTCATTATGTAACGACAGGGCTCCTGCTCCCCTGGGGGGGTGGGATCGTGAATGACCACACCCAAACACTGGAACAGTGCTGCACCTCAGCTCTCAGCAGACACCGCGCCCAAGAGCCTGTTACTGAAGGGTAAACCATCGGCCATGCTGAGAGTTAGCCGCGGGCCAAAGGCTGCGGTAAAGTCAGCGTGATCGTGTTTACATATTTCCCATATTTAATTGACCACTAATAGTTCAAGGAGTATGAATTTCACTTTCTCACAGCACAGAATGACCAGAATGTGTCTGCGGGGGTTTGATTGGGACATTGATCAACACCAACGACACATACTTGCTCAGATTTATAACCTCTGAGATGCGCTGTCAGTGACGACAAGATACGCTAGCTGACACAACAAATTAAATTAAAAAAGTTTTGAAGGTTCTGCATTTTTTAGGTTAGCAGAGAGCAAAGCTAGCTGTTTCTCCAATCTTATTTTCTTAATGCTTAGCTAATCACCTCTTTTCTCTAGCTAGCTTCACACTTCATACACAGACACACGAGTTTTATAAAGCTTCTCGTCTAAATATTGGTAAGAAAGCACAGAACGTGTCAGATCCCTCACCTATTTGTCCAGGAAGCTGTCTTCCACGGAAACGCAAGCAGACAGTGACGTTGAAGCAGTTTATGTTCTGGTGGCCCTCGTGGCACTGCGGCACAGAGATGTTGATGGAGACGGGCAGGAAGATGGAGACATCCACCGTAATGACAGGCCGGGACCTACAACCACATGAACCGACACACAGGAACACAAAGTGGGAGAGAGTGAGCATTAAAACAACTTCGCAAGTTAAATTTGTTTCCAGAAAATACTGCGTCGAGACAGAGAATGGTCCCGTTACTCACCTAAGGAGGACAACACTGTCTGACATGAAAGCTCCAATAGTGACGTCTGAAACAAAAACAATGGAAATTCTTAAAGAAGATATGACATTAATACGACAATAGCCGCAATTTGACACCTGCAAATCATAAACAATGCACAGAGGACTTTAACTGTCATGCTGGCTCAGTCTGACTGTCAGCTGTGGAATGCAGTAAACAAGATGCCTCTATCACGAGCCTGAAACTCTGCTACTGCCTGAGAATAAGAGGCGAAAAACCATGAGGGGGGAAAACTATCTAACAATCTCATCATTTTCCATTCGATGTTATTCTTCACTTTTTGTTTTGTGTGTGTGATGTGGCTAGGAAAATCTGGTCCATCCCTACCTGCGTATCCATTGCCATCCATGTCCACATTGCCAGAGATGGACTGGCCAAACATCTGCAGACCAGGGTTTACGCTGCGCCCAGACAGTTTCTGGAACAGATGATGCCAGCCTTTAAATAACACATGCCAGCGGGTGTGGAAAAAAAGCAGCACAGCGTGCAAATTGTTGGTTTTTTTTTTTTTTTGCTCTGCAATTGTTTTTCATCGACAAATTATCAAATTAAGAGAGAGAGGGTCAGGGTTAGTTCACACACGTCTGTGATAACAGCAGGTACCAGATGACGCTTGGCTTTTAGTTTTGCTTTTGTTTTTGCTTTTGTTTAACCTCGTTAAAATCATGAAGGTTTGAGCTTAAAACAGGATATGGATAGTATCAAGTGAACACCGTAAAGTGACTACAAGAGTAAATACACTGCTACAATACCACAGTAGTGGGGATTAACTGCTTAACGCTTATATGCTGTCCAGGTATGTATTTAAATTCAAATTTGACCCGTTTTGACATTTGACAGTAGGGAAACATTTATTCTTTTAGCTTGAAATTTGATGAGTCTTCCTAAAGTGACCAGAAATACACAAAATTTGAAATATTAGTATTTAAAATTGTATACTTTTGTACATTTTTGTACACTGGGATATATTTTAGATCTAATCGTGTGAGTAAAATCAAAGAAAATGGATGATCTTAGGGAATCTTGAAACTATACAGGCCATGGAACTGTGTATTTTTATTTATGTATGTGTTATTCCTTAAATGTGAACAGTATGTAAGGGTTAAAAGAGTGTTTTGCGTGAAAAAGTACTAATCAAAAAATAATGAAGAACATTCAGAACAGGTTGTGCCTTGCTCAGGGATGTGTGGGCCCGAGGCAAGACAACCACCTGCAACGTTAAGAGCTGCTGAATCTGCACGCATTCAAAAGCCACCATATCAAAGTTTAGCATGCATTATTAAAGCTATAAAGAAATGACAAAAAAAAAAAAAAAATCACATAATGTTATTGTTCTATATCCCAGTAAATGCTATTTCTTACCATGGAGTATTTTTTCGTAATTCCTGCGGCATCGCCGTGGTAGATGTAGACGGCTCCTCCATAGTCGTCCTCTTTAGGCGCTCCTATGGCTACATCTGTAAACGTAAATGAATGAGTGCATAAATGAGTGAATGTTTGCGGGTGTGCACAAAAATCGTCCATTAACCCTCTGTTTACGTTCAGCTGGCCCTTGCTTGGGAAATAAGCCTTAATAGTAAGACTCGTAATAAACAATTAAGCGTTGTTAGGGGCCATAAAACTTGTGCGACCTCTGAGAAAGTGGAAACAAGACTATAAAGTGCTGGCACGAGCACTGAAACACCCTCATCTTAGCCCATTGCAACACTAAGTCCATGTATAAACTTGTTTTTACACACCAAAACACTTCCATGCCATGCGGTGCAGCAGAAATGTTTAAAGGAATTTTGGCGTTACACAATAATTAATTCATTATATAGAGATCGAAGTGCTTTTGTCAGCGTAGCCAAAATGAGCGCTTCTGCAGTAGTTGGTTCAAATTAAATGGTAGCAGCTAAGTTGTAAATAATGCTGTCAGTCAGTGCCTGGCTCTTTCCGCAATCTGAGAGTGACGAGTAGCAGGATGAGTTATATTTCACAGCTGCCATCTTTCCCCGCACACATACACACATGCTCTGCCAGGCTGCAAGGCGTGAGGCACACTGAGATAAAACCAGGCAGAGGCTTCCAGCCACGAGTGTGAGATGGACGCCAAGTCCAGCCCTCAGAGCGCAGCCAAGCCAGCGCCAGGAAGAAAACAGACAGCATAGATGTACAGTATGTGGATAATTGTGTTTGAGTCTGGATGACCGTGTGCATGCGAGGGTGAGAGAGGGCAATATTTCCCGCAGATCCCGCTCACCACAGGATAATGGAAAATGTCTGCGAAAATGATGGGGTTTGTTGCACCTACTGCGCATCCCAACCAATGTTTGGTTAGGCAAAAATATGAACTGTGAGACTGTTATCTGGCAGGCGAGAGAGGAAGCAGCATTGTTTAGCGATTATAACGTCAGTCTAACTGAACACAACGCTGTCCCTAAGTGACTGCCATTCTCTGGATTACTGGTTTACAGGCTAAACGGACTTGCATAGAAAATACCCCCATCAGCTTTGTACTGTCCTCTCCCCAGTGATGAACTAGGGATCGAATGTACAGTTTCACTGAGGAGTGTTTTGTATTTAACAGTACTTAGGTTTTCTATGTTGCTATTCAAGTAATAACCTCATAACCCCAAGAACCCCACAAGTTGACAACCTTAACCACTAGTTCCAAAATATACAAAGAATAAGTAAGCCAAAAAAAATAACTTTACGAGAACAAATAAAGTGTTTATAATGTGTCACTTTGCACTGACCTTGATAACCGTCGTCATCTATGTCTCCGATTGCAGCAATGCACTCTCCAAAGTGTGCGTTGAAAGCATTGTCACCGGTCAAAACACCATCCTCTTCCATTACCCCCTGAAAACAGCACAATCAGGAATGAGAACAGTCGATATGCAGAGATGGCAAGAAGGAAAAATACTTCGATAAAATGATTTAGCCACAGCTGGAGACTTTGACCCTAACCCAGACTGTGTTATTAAATAACAACACCACTGAATCACACTGTGCTCTGTTGTTTCATTACACGAATAAAGCTAAAAAACTTGCCCCCGATATCATATATCACTCACTTCACTGTACTCTATGCTTTACGCATGTGTAGATGAAAGGGTACACCTTCATATTCCCACTGAACCACACATCCCACTCACATTGCCCTTGCTGAGGTACACAGACACCTGGCCCTCATCTCTCAGCTGGCTGTGCATGGGTGCCCCCACCAGCAGGTCCGACAGGCCGTCCTGGTTCAAATCAACTGCACACAATGAGGAGCCAAAGTAAGAGCCCATCTGGAACCAAGCCGAGCCACAGAGCAATGGGTCAGATCACAGTCACGTCTTCAGTTTATATGATTGACACACAGTTCACACACTGGCGTTATTAAAGGAATATTTACACAACTTATGTCTTCAAGCTGCCCTGGCTTTCTTATATTTACCCTGCATGAAAAGCATTAGCTACCTCCCTGGCTTTGCGCTGCTGTCTAAACACTTAGCGCAGACATAAACAGTGCAAGCTCTGACAACAGAGCAGTTGGAGCAAGTTGTCTGCCACGAACAGGTATGTTAAGAGTAGACTACATGATTCTTAAAACAGATTAGGTTGAACAAATGTATGTTTACTGATACAGAAAAAAAGTTTAACACAAAAGTAGCCTAAGAATATTTAATGTATAATCAAAGGAGGACAGATGGAGGCCACACGCAAGCTCATACCATTTTCCCTGAGGCTTGAAAACTCTTCACCAAAGTCACGCCATCGAGTTTGAAAATGTAAACCTGTACAGCAGAAAAACAAAATCAGTGTAGCAAGCAAGATTAGAAGAC
>JASGAT010398350.1:0-18635 GCA_030220025.1 Chelon auratus
CACGTCAGCCTGAGAAAAGGACAGCTGGGTTCAGTGGTAAAACACAAAATCAACACATTCTCACCGCGTACACTTTTACAACACCTGACATCGCCACAGTCCCATTTACACGAGTACGTCAAACTAAAAGCTTGGCGTCACCGACATCCTTAGCTGAATCTCCTCTGCTGTCAGTGACCCTGACCCCCTTTTTCCAGCTCTCTCATCCTGCTCCTCCAACATGCCACTGTGACCCATGTCAAGAGAGCAGCAACACCTTCTTCTGGCTGCCACTTTCTGTAACAACCACCACACACACAGACACACACACACACACGCACATTCAGTTCCCTGGAGAGGTTGCTGCCCAGTCCTGTTTACAGAGACTCTTGCATTCCCTGCAGGCCTCTCAGCGGAGCACAGTGTCAGGCTCCAGTGTGTTTAACCCTGTAGAAGAGAGACGAAGAAAATAAAAAAAAAAGTAGAAAAGAAAAAACACTGACAGGGAGAGAGGGAGGCTAATTTATGCAAGTGGACTTGAATCTGCCCACGTCTTCATGCTAACCACCATGCTGTGCATCACTTCATACCAAGAAGGTCATGCACAGCGGGGCGAAACTTTCAAGAAAACGCACACTGACATCATTTAAAAATCAGAGTTATATCTCATTAAAATGTCATGATCGCTCGGGCGAATGAGGCAAACAAGCAGTTACACCTATTCGAATAGGAGTCAATTGTTCTCCTCTTTGGATAGCACAGTGTTAAACTGCATTTAAAATAGCTACTTCTACTAACGTGGTACTTTTACCCGTCTAATGCCTGCACTACTATTACTACTATAAGTTAATTTTCCTCCTTTAACATACCTACTTTCACTGCAGGACTTCTTCCACAAATGGACAGAGGCGTGTTTTTCCGTGTGCGTTTGCGTCATGTTGTGGTTATTTTTTGTGTCATCGTGACATGTTGCATCTACATTTTTAGCCTCTGCTGTAATTTTATGTCTCTTTGTGATTGTTTTGTGTCACCTGGTGGTTGTTTTGTGTCTCTTTGAGACTGTTTTTCCAACGTTTTTGTGGTCTGTTTCAGTTCTGTGGTCAGTTTTGTGATCATTTTTGTCTGTGGTCATTTTGTATCCGTGTGATCTTATTACGATTTTATGTCTCTTTGTAGTTGTTTTGTGGCTGTTTTGTTTGTGGTTTTGCATCATGTTGCATCTGTATATATTTTGTGTCTCTTTCTCTTGTATAATTTTTGTCTCTGTTCCTTGTCATTTTGTGTCTCTTTGTAGTTGTTTTGTGTCTCCTTGTGGTTGTTTTGCATCTTTTTGTTGCTGTTTTCCGTTTTTCTGTGGTTGTTTTACATCTCTTTGTGGGGTTTTTTTGCGTCTCCTGGTGGATGTCTTGTGTCCCTTTGAGGCTGTTTTGCAACATTTTGTGTTCATCCTTATCTCTGCGGCTTGTTTCATGGTTTCATTTTGTATCAGTGTGGCAGTTTTGTGTGTCTTTGTAGTTGTTTTGTGGATGTTTTGTTTGTGGTTTTGCTTCATGTTACGTCTCTGTTTTCTATGTGTGTATGTGTTCTGTTTGTCTTTTTGGTGTCATCTTACTGAGGTTGCTTTGTCTCGCTTTGTTGCTGATTTGTGAGTTTTTGTTTGTGTTTTTGTGTCTTTACGGCTGTTTTGCATCTTTTTGTAATCTTTTTGTCATGTATGATTATGTGGTTGTTTGCTCTTCGACACGTTTCTCTCTGTTTTGTAAACAATATGTAGGTTTTTCTGTGGCCATCGTTTTGTCTTATTGTAGTCAATACTGTATGTGTAGTAATTTTGTATCTTCATTTTTTTTGTGTATTTTGTGGCAGATTTATCTTTTTGTCATAATTTTTTGTGTGTGGTTGTTTTGTATCTTTTTGCATCTTCTTGTGATCTTATTTTTCTCTCTCTATGATTGTTGTGTGTCTTTATGTGGGGCGATTGGCATCTTTTTGTTGTGGTCTACCTTTTTCTCTGTGATTGTATTTGTGGTTTGTTTGTGTCTTGTGTGTCCCATGCCTATCATGTTGTACTTTCCAATTTGTATGAACAGTGCATACATACCATTACCTGGCATGCTGGAGCTGACTCAGATTACATTTCTCAGCCATAACAAGACCACAGTTCACCTGAAGAGGACTGAGGTGTTAGTCTGAGGCCATGTCCACACATGGACATGGCCAGTTCTGACCTTGGTGTTGTTTTTGTGCTTTTATGCGAACAGAATAGCGAGAAAGCATCTGAAAAAGGGCTGCTGAGGAAGTAAACCTATGCCGTGTAAACAGTAATGATTGTGTTAAGAGCGAGATGGACTAATTCAGACCTGTGAAGACGTGGGATGACAGACGGCTTTGTCACTGTGGTTGGAGGTGTCTTTTTTTGGGACGAGGCTCTCCTTACCTGTGGGATGGCAGGTTGTTGACCTGTCAGCATCCTGCTGTTTATCAGAGCACTAATGGAGAGCCCTAGAACACAACATGACACAATGGCGTGACACAAAATGTCACACCACAATGTAAGACAGGTTAGCACNAAAAAAAAAAAAAAAAAAAACAACAGAAAAACAAAACACAATACAGAACAAAACGCAACAAAAAGCAACAGAAATCTAGTAATGCACAACAACACGACATGGCTGTGCACAGAAAGAGCACAGACACCAGGGCTGAGTCAGAACAGGCCTGCAGTCATTACTGAAAGTGGTAGAAGCAGCAATCGGTGTCAAATGCTGTTTACTTGCTATTTCCGCATAAAGTGACATTTTCAGGGAGAAAGTTGAAGAGCGAACACACATCAGTGTGGCATTTGAGGTAATTGGCAACAGGGGCACGGCGTCTGTTCTGAGAGTCCCTTTTGTCTTATTCCTCACTGTAGCTGCAGCTTCCTTCCATCACTGTCAGCCAAGGCAGACTCACCTCTTTAAAGGGGAATTGGGGTTTTTCCCTCTGTTCAGCTAATAACATCCAGGTGCACAGTGCTGCCATTATACTCACCTCACTGCAGTCACTATTATTCTTCAGATGCTGCAGCTTCCCCCGCAAACCCAACACCCTGCCTATGCTTCCCTGACTGGAAAACCTGTCCCACCCCTTCCATGGCGCTATAACAGCACTGGGCAGCACCGTCACTCGTGCTGTGTGAAGGAGTGCTACCGCAGGTCCTTCCTTGCTGCTGCTGCTGTGAGACAGTACAGCCAAGCTTGCTCCCAGTAGACCACACACGTATATCTATTGAATTTGCTATTTTTTGTATTTATCTAATGTTTTCTTTTCATCTCTTGTGTGCACTGTCGTTAAAACTATATACTGCTGTAATACTGCAAACTCCTACACTGTGGGATAAAGAAAGGATTATCTTATCTTAAACCTTTTGCTTAGTTGCAATTACACATTTTCTTGAAGAACTGTGTCGTACAGCGTCATTTTTCAATATATCCAACATTTCCAAAGTGGAATTTAACTTTTAGACGACACACAGCAGCTCAGTGTACAGTATGTGCTACATTCCAAAAGACTTTTAATCAGAAATTTATCACGTCCGACTGTGGTCAAGGCTGAGACCTTCTTCTTGGCTGTTGGTCATTTTGCTTCAGGTTTCCACAGCAATTCAAGGCTACATACTTCCTCCAATGTGAGTGAGTGAGTGGTTTAATTCGTTTAGTCCTCATAGAGTGAACACAGAGTGCTGCGTTCATCCCACCAGCCTGCTTGATAAACCTGCTGGATTTGAACTGATTCGAACCGTGGTAAGATGATGATCATGTAGCCACGACAATGGGGTCGACTCTGACTAGAGACCGTTCTTGCATCTCGCTTCTCCTTTCTCTTTCATCATTTCCTGTAACTTTTACACTCCTTGATGTCATTCGGATCGATCTAATCAAACCAGTAATGTGTATTTTCAGTCAATAAATGTTAAATGACTTTCTATTGCCAAATGAGATAACCATGGGTGACTGAACCCATGGCCTACTGATAAAAGTAATGCACTATTTATATACTTGTGTTTTTGTCTGTGTCTCGTAAAAATGTATTAATTTAAAGTGGAATCACTATAAAGAGATATCCCAGTATGAATGCAGAATGCTAAATCATCATCAGACAATAGCAGATGGGTACAGACATTGCTGCTAATGAACACTGAACATTTCCTACCGCTGCAGCGTCACATTAAAATTCATTCAAATGCACACGCTGACTTTTATTATGCATTAGTCTGAGGAAATGCGATGAATTTTTCAACGAGCTCAGCTAATTCCTGTCGACAAAAATGCAGCTGCAAAACAGTTATGCCGCGTTTCAACATCGGATCAGTTCGAAAATGTTGCGGAGAGCAGCTAATGGAGCAAGAAGGAGCAGCCACAGTGAGCTGTTAGATGAAGAGCTGCAGGCAGCGGGTTGCCCACCTCCAACTTCTCAACAATAAAACCAAGTCTTTCCACCGTGTCCTCACTGCCAAACCTGATCACAGACCCACAAAATGATGGGAAAAGGACAATTATTGCCCAACTACTTTGTTCAAATAAAGAAAAGATGTATGTGACCCGGTTTACAAAATCGACTTGAATTAAAATTGCCAAGATTGACACTTTAATTATAAATAAATAAATAAATGTAGTATAGAATTGAAATCTAATAGCTTAAACAGAGCAAATTACTCCACTTTATAGAGTTTAATGACAGTTATGCAACCCAGTCCTCATGATGTCCTTGTTTTTTTTTTTAGGATCTTGCACCGCTCCCTTATATTCATTTGCTATATCACCACTTCACATGGATATTCCGATTGTCAATTTATTGTCTGTATATAAAAAAAAGAATGTAAAAACAAAAGTATATCTGGGAAGAACTAACAGGACCGCAATGACCCTCTTTGGCTTCAAAACATAAAACATCAAGGTTCTACATTCAAGGGCATCACAGACGTCTCAGATCACAAACAGGGAAGTGATGGCCAGAGAGGCTGAAAGAGAGCCAAGAGAGTTCAAGACGACGCCACAGACACACACGGCCTCAACGCACACGTACCGTACACTTATACTGAGCACTTCTCCCTGCTAATCTACTTACTTAATCCTCACTGTTCATCAGGGTTATTGTATGTGAGTGTTGTGGATCAGGGGATGCTTCCACTTCGGCAGGTTATACTAATCATTTCCATATGCCCTCTAATCATTCTCCCTCCACTCCCACTCCTACCACGTTTTGCAGTACGAGCACCATGAGGCCGGCATGTTAATGAACGCGGGACAAACAGGCGACCGACAAACAGGGGGGTTATTATTATGAATTATTAGGCGGAATTTATGCAGTCTTGTTTTTAATAGCGTATAACCTTGAGGCTGTCCGTTCACTCTCTCTCTCTCTCTCTCTCTCACACACACACACACACACAAATTGTAGACGGGGCAATGCTCCTGACAGCTTATCGGGGCAGGAATTCACGGGTCCTTGGACATCCGAAGTGCATCACAGAGATATCGCATTAAAAGAATTAACCCTTTCGCAGCCAGGCGAGGCCTGAATCTCGTTCACTGTAAAGTCACAACATCGAGCATTTGAGCAATAACAGTTCTTTATCACTGCATGACCCCAGATATTCCTGGATAGTTCTCATACTTGCCTTACTATCATCTTTTCTACAGCACTCCACTCTTTGATGCACTTAACTGAATCGATGCAGGCTGTAGTTCTTTAGCCCCATCAACAGGTGTCAGATAGCTCTTCTCTTTCATATCTGGGATTGAGCTCAGGATTCCAACTGTGAAAAGCCAGCCGGTCTTTGATCAGGGATTCATACTGATCCAGAGCTAAAGAATAATCAGTGTTGAGAAAATGGGATAGAGGCCTGGTTGGAGCGTCGCTGGAAGCCAGAGGGCACGGGTTTATCATGTCCAGAGACCTAAAGACGTGCAGAAACCTTTCAGTTTGTCAGGTGTCGTCTGATCTACATGTATGCGGACGCTGGAACTAGAATTAGTGAGGACAAATTATTGAAATGAAGGTTAAGTTGTTGTACAGAAAAATCTGGTGGAGGTGAATGACATCTTTTTGCATAGCGTGGTCGTAGCCTATGTTAACATTTATTTAACATTTCGTAAAATGGGTCTATGTGTTGATGCTCACCCATTTTATGTTCTCTTAGGTGTTTATCAATAGATATATAATTAATATGTGCTTAAAGTGCAGCCTCTCAACTTTAATTTGTGGGTATTCGCATTTAAACTGGCAGAAGGGCGTAAGTGACCTTTTATGCGCAACCATTTTTACACACGGAGTCCTATCTCCAAGGGCTCAAAAGTAATTGGATGCTTGACTCAAAGGCTGTTTCATGGAGAGATGTGGGATATACTGTATATATATTTATTTATTATTTCCTTACTTGTTGAGGTTTGGCATTTGAATTTAGAAACTGCAACTGTGAACCAACGGCATGTTCAAATCAGCTCTCAGTGCAAGTGGAACAAGGGGTACGTTTTAACATAAAAAGGCCTCGATATCCGTGGGTAATCTCGGGATCCTTTTCAAGGTAAAGAAAATCCTGTTTACAATAGAGTGAAGAACACTCTCTGGGATGTAGGCACATTATTATGCAAGTCTACTATATATATAAAAAGACTTCAGCAAATACAGAGGGTTCACCAGGAGGTGCAAACCACTGAGAAGCCCCAAGATTAGAAAGGTCACATTAGGCTCACATTAGATAAAAGCATCTAAAAAGTCAGAGCAGAGTCCTGGAACAGCTTTGTTTGGACAAACTCGGATGAACCTGTACCAGAGTAATGGGAAGAGAACGGTTTGGAGAAGTCTGGAGAAGCATATAACAGCGCCGGTTAAACACTGTGATGCATGAACATGCCTGGCTGCAAACACCACTGGGTCAGAAATGCCACACAGGCAAACAGCAGCTGAAGACAGGTGCAGTAAATACCAGGTAAAGCATCACCAAACCCATCCTGGAGTGATGTTCCATTTCAAATATTATTATGTTAATTTGCCCAATCTCGTTTTAACCATGAAAATGGGGGCTTTGTATGTCGATAGTTGTACAGTAATTCTTAAACTTTCCCTCCAGTTTGTACATGAATACCCTGAAAGAGAGCCTGCCCTTTAAGCCCATATATTTTTATATAACATGTCTTTTATACAATGTCTTTTGGCAAACTATCTAAAACTATCTATCTAATCGTATTTCTGGAATGGAAAGAAAGTTTTAATGAGATAATTGGCACCAATTTGCAATCAGTGATAATTACAGCACTGATTTAATACGGCTGAACGCGCGCAGGATGTTTTAAGACGCGTATAAAAAAGGTACGAATGTGAAATGAGTCTGTTTCAGCTGCCTGAATGTTCAGACACAAAGATTTTATTTGTGTTAGAGTGACATTGCGAAAGTGTTCGCTCTCTGCTTTAATGAATGGCAGCACAAACAAACAAAAGCGCACTGCTACAAAAAAGATCTTAGGACGTGTTTCAGCCGTTTAAATCTTTTTGTTCCAGCTGTCTCAACGTTATCTCCCGCACAGTAGCTGAAATATTTCTACTACTGGCACAAAACCTCACAACTTGTCCCCTTAATGAAATTCCAGCAGATTTTTTTTGGCCTCTACCAACATCAAAGCGTCTCTTTCAGTGCCAGCTGGACCGCAGCAGCAGTGGTAGGATAGGGTGTGTGTGAGTAAGTGTGTGTGTTTGTGTGCTAGAGAGTGGGAGACTTGGACTATGGCCCAGCCCTTAGCATATCTGTGTTGATAAACACATCTTAGCACACCTTTTTTCTCTGGCTGCTCTGACGTTCATCCAGAAGACTGGGGTGTTGTTGTCCACTGAGGACAGTCCCCAGCGAAGGACAGATGTGTCTGCTGCTGAGCGGCTCCGCGGGCTGAACCACTTGACTCCAAACTGCTCATTTTCTACTTGATGTCTGAGGACGGCACTCTCTGTGCCTGAATGAGCACAATCTGAGCTCTGGGGGAGAGACTGGCCCTGGACGTTTAGCACATTGGATTTTATACCGATCAGCCACAACATTAAAAACACTGACAGGAGAAGTAAATAACACCGATCATCTTGTGACTATACAATGTCCTGATGGGAAATGTTTGGACCTGACATTCGTGTGGATGTTACTTAGACATATAGCACCCACCTAGACCAGACCAGGCACCCCACCCCATAGCAATGACACTCCTTGATGGCAGCAGCCACCCCCAGCAGGATGCAGCCTGACACAGGCACACACACACAAACACTTTAGGAACAACTAAAAAAAAACATGAAGAACAGCACAAGGTGTTGACCTGGCCTCCAAATTCACTAGATCCCAAACTCATCAAGTATCTGTGTGATGCACTGGAACAACCCTGATCCACAGACTGGAATGAGGGTTACGGTTACATCTGTTCCAAATAATTGCCTTTCACAGTCAGATACTTGTGTCTCAGTGTATAAGACAGCATCTTGTGCAGTTTTCAGAGGACAGCTGGCGCCTCATATTAAGATCCAGAAGCAACTGTGGCTGAGATGTGGATCATTACATCACATTTAATAATCTGAGGGAAAAGTTTAGGTCACAATTACGGACAAAGCACATGGCAGATTGATCACCTTCTAGGTGATTTCAGCTAAAGGTTAAGTACTTGTTTTCTCTGACGCACCTCTGTTGTGCTCAAAGGCAGTTTTCTTTGTATGATTTAATTTGTTATATGCCATATGTTCAGTGGGAACAGTGTCAATTGAATCTCATAGGGACGAGGGGAAATCTATGAGATTTGACACAATAATGCAATATCAAGGTAACAGCAGCCTCATTATTCCAGATTGAATTATTCAGCCACAGTGTGGTGCTGAGGCTTTGGAAAGAGGCCATGGCCTCCATTCTGTAAAATGACTCTTCTTAGCACAGTTAGGTACGGCTTTTGCTTTGTGTGTTCGCTGTGAGAGAATTTGTTTTGTAGGACAGTCTAGTGCTTCATCTTATTTTTATTTCATGGACAGTAAAAGCCCAGTGGGGAGATTCTTGGCTGGATCTGTAAGAATAAATGGAATATGGTGCTCATGATTTAGTTTTCATTAGTGTATCATCACTTGAAAATGAATATTGCTGTCCACGGATCGTGTCATGTTGCAAGAGGAACGAACAAAAGTAGGGGCATTTTGGGGCTTTCGGGTTTTTATTAACTGCCAGACCACTTTAAAAGCTGGTTCTTAACCTAGAGTCAGTCACTACACTCTTGTTTTGTACATAAAAGTGAACACCCTGCGAGTAAAGGTAACTTGAACCTTTAAAGTGGTTAAATATACCTGGATATTTTTGGTTCTACTCTGGTTATTCTCATCAGGAGCAAGTAGATGTGTGTCAGCTGACTGTTCAACAGCATTAGTTGCACTGAGTTAGTCACTGGTCTAAATCGTTTGTAAAATACGATCGTTTACTCACCCATATAACTTTGGTGTAATTTGGAGTCGTTTGGATATTTAGATCCGCGTATATCCATATAGTGGGAGTGACTGGGGCACCGAAATGCAGCCTCTAAATAACACATTATCTGCCGAGAAACTCATTTCACCAATATTTTGTTATGATAACGCTAGTGCTATTCCCCATTGAGTCCGGAGTTACTTAGTAACTTAATTAATTCAATAAAACATGACGACCACAAGCCCTTGTTTGAACAACCTGTTGTTCTTCTGCGGCCACGTTTCAGAGTTACCTGTTATCAGGTTGTGGACGACAACTTTGTTTATGATGGACGTCCTTACCGTTTTGAGTCAGAGTATATGGATGAGGAGCTCATTGAAAGGAGGATGCGCCAGCAGAGCGAGGAACAGCTGGCTAAAGAACAACAAACCACTCCACATCCACGAATAGATAACAGGTAACTCCGGACTCAACGGGGAATAGCACTAGCGTATCATAACAAAATATTGGTGAAATGAACGAGTTTCGCGGCAGATAATGTGTTATTTAGAGGGTGCGTTTCGGTGCCCCAGTCACTCCCACTATATGTATATACGCGGCTCTAAATATCGTCCGAACGACTCCAAATGACACCAATGCGTGAGTAAACGATCGTATTTTATGCCAGAAAAAAGGTCCAGGTTGTAAAAAACAGTAGTTCCCCTCTTAGACGAAAGAGGACATTTTTGATAAAGTCAAAAAAAAGTCTTTGTCTTCCTCAGTTACTCATCCTCTCTGTTTCCTTTTGCATTCCCTGCATGAAGTCTTTCTTTCGAGCCTTTACCTTGCTAAACTCTTAGCCTCCGTGTCTTCTGGTGACCAACACTTGCCAAGTAGCATTGTTCTCATGCTTCACGGCTGATGTCGCATCTTGAACGACAGACCTTTTGTGTGCACGACTTCACACGTCGCAACCACAAGCTCACAACCTCTGTTCGAAGGCAACAAAAGAGGCTTTAGTGAACAAAGGCCTCTGATTGCTCAGTTTCATCCTGCTTCTGATCAAATCATGTGTCTCACACAAAGACAACGAAGATTAAGAAAATGGCGCAATCATTAAGATGTCAGTGAATAAGTTCTTTATGAAACTGTTCATTAATGGGTTGATTTGTTATTTCCATGTTTTTTCACTAACTACTTTGGTACTTTGGACCTCATTGTAAAACAGCGGTGTAGACAATACAGATAAATGTTTGCAAATTCAACCGCTGTAGAGGCAGATTTTACATGAAAGGATGCTGATGAAAAAAAAAAAAGATAAAGATGTCAAGCCACAAACAGCATGTGCTTCAACGCGAGATACACAACGCACAGAGGCACAAAAAAAAAAGAGGACGATCCAACCAGCTGTCACTGAATAAACCTGTAATTGCCTGAGCACAAAGAATGAGCTGAAACTACCGTCACTTCAGTCACCCTGATCTTGTTCTGTTTATTCTCGGATGCTATTTTTTCAGCCTCTGCTGTGCCGAATGTGAAATTTACATGTAATGTGCAGACGCATGAGGAACAGGGGTTGACTTTAATGATTATAGTGCACACTGCTTGTTTGCCTTTTAGTCCAGGAGAACCATTTTAGCCACCAGAGCCACCAATTACAGTCTGTCTCGCTCCAGGTTTCAGTAATGTTTTTGGTAGACAATGGCAACTTGTAAATGGAAAATACTTCATCAACCACACTGAAATAATTGTGACCAGAGATCTCAAATGAACAGCTTACACTGACACTAAATGATCTAATAAGATATACAATATGCATCGACTGTATATAAAGAGGAACAAAACCTCCATGAGATCTGAAGAGCAGTTTTGAAGCTCAGTATGTGCATGTCTGGCTGTCACCATTTTGGCAATGCCCTGTTCTCCAGACAAAGAGTAGGAGTGGAGCTGGAGAAGTGAGCTATAGAGACCGAAACATTTTTTTTTGTAAACATGAAATTTATGGTGTGAAGTCAGGCACTTTAGTGTGGACGTCTATGGGGATCAACTTGCTTTTGAATCCAGCCACAAGCGTCCATTCGAGTCCGTTGGCTTAGCTTTTCAGTCCCAGAAGCTGCTTGAATATGGGCGTCCCAAAACTTCAATCCCAATATATCACACTCTGACATGTGCAAAGTGGCTCTTTGGCTCTCCCGGATGTGAAGCATTGAACACTGCTGAAAATACAACAGAAGAAGGAGAGTTTTTTTTCACATCTTTACTGACAAAACTGAATTAATTCAATAAAACATGACGACCACAAGCCCTTGTTTGAACAACCTGTTGTTCTTCTGCGGCCATGTTTCTCCCCCCCCTACTGCAAACTCATCATGTTACCTGATGTTTACCTCACCTAGAGGGAAGTGATTGGATCAAGCGTTTCCATGGTTACTAGCCACTGTTATTTCCCCATTAACTGGATTATCAAAGGTTTACAGCAGCCCTCTCCATCTGATTCCTTCTCACTGGAGCAGATCTGTTTGTACCAAGGAGTCATTTTTATTCTGTCGAGCTATTAATCTGATCATTAGAGGAATGCTAGTGCTCATGTGATGTCATTTAGCAAATACTGAGTGTCGTTCTTGAATGGTGACACACTGTAATCGGTAAATCGTGAATGAATATGTCAGACAGAGACTTACGTTTCAGCAGTCCCTCATTTACTAAAAAACAGGCAAAAAAAAAACAACTATATGAAGAAATGTAATTGATAGTAACACATTGGTGAGACACACATGAGCATATGCGTGGCATTTTAGAGACACAGTTGAGCGACCTGCAGGATTAGTTACACAATCGTTTTGCCTGCCTCCCTCAGATGTGTTGCAGCAGGATATTCAAATGGCTGCAGCCACACAGCCGAGCCTGCTGGTGGTCAGCATAGTTAAGTGGCTTGGGCAGCAATCAAGCAGCTGCACACAACAATACACACAATGAATGAAGGGCTGGCAGTCCCCTGTTTCAGATTCACAGTCTGGTGCTGTAGAGTCATCTATCCAGCAAAGCCGTTCCCCCCCTAATTAAGTTGAAAAGGCGGAGTGAGAGGGTCATTAAGCACTTATTTATTTGGTAAACCATTGGTATAGAACGGCAATCGTATATTCCCCTCATCGGGTCATATAATTGGTCCGAGCACTGATAAGCTTTGTGCCATGCAGAGTGATGGGCAAGGGCACTTGGGGGTGCTGTAAATTGTGCTAAGTCCGTGGCACACAAACTTTGATCATTACGTCCTCAGCGGGGAACAGCCCTGATGAATACCCGTGTTGACCTCAAAACTGCCGAACCCATTTCGGGAGCCGCTGCTGAAGTCAGCTCACACATAATACTTTATTGCTGGAAATGAAAGGAGGAAAGGTGTCCTGTGAGAAGTGGTGGTACCAAGTGTGATTACATCACAAACAAGAAAAAGGAGGAGAGGATTCAATTTGGGAAGAAGTGTATCACACGGGCAGAGTGGCCCTTGTGCTTGTCAGAGATTGGGAGAGGGGAGCGTTAATCATGGCGTGCGACCCGCATCTCCCGGCCTCCAGCTTTGGCTGTTTGAGCGTTCTGTGAACTGAAATACAGTCGATGTCAGAGAAAAGGTCAATGACTTTGTCAGGGGCCCTGCGAGGACAGTGAGCAGGTGCTAAGACACCTCCACGCTGTTCAGAAAACGATCAGCAAACCCCCAGGTTGGAGCATTCAGGTCGCAAATTATGAAACTTCCTCTAATTTTCAGAGAGGCATTAGCGTATAATTGGGAAAATGGATTTAAAATCCTAAAGATTTATTTTGTATTACAAAACCTAGTATTTGATACTTTTTATAATCCATATTTCTTCCTATAGGAACAGTGGAGTCTGGCATTCTTTTCTCCTCAATGAGGTCCATGTGTGTAATCCAGTGTATCTCTATCTCACAGACAAAACACTGTTTACTGTTTGTGCTCTTTACACCATATCACAGTCAGATTAATGGAAATGGAGCACACTGCCATCACTGCTTCCACTTATAATCACTCACCAGGTGAAACAGGAGGCGGCTTTTATAGCGAAGCAGCAAAAATACATCCACTGCACAGGCCAGACTTCGATTTCTCTGACCAGTTTTAAAGTTGAAGGCGTGATTAAATGAGAAGAGACAGCAATACAGGACTGTTGGATGAGGAGTTGAATGTCAGGTACTCAAGGACATAGTTGGATATAGTTTAGGGCACTCAGTTATCGGAAACTGAACCGATATAATTATGATTTTTTAATGTTAGCATGTAATCACCTGCAACTACAAGTCGTTGGTGTTTTTGTTAGCTTGGATGTGAGCCCTTCATGTTGCACTGCCATGTACAGACCAAAAACTGTGTCTAAAGAGAAACTTTTGCATTTGTATGCTGAAGTCCTGTAGCACCACCTGAAAGACAACAGGAAAAAAAAGTCAAATTTACAACTTCACCACTAGATGGCACTGCGTCCTCCACACTGGTCCTTTAAGGTCCCAACTTTAAATATACTCACTGTATCAGCATGTTTGATTTGCCAGCCAATATTTAATTTTCTTTTCATCAAAGGAAAGCCTACAGATTATTTAAATTTTGATGCAATGTGATAAGTACATCTCTCGCAGTCATTCGCCTTATCTTAAACAGCCACAATCATGTTTGCCGGCATAAATAAAGAATATCTGATTTCCACAGAACACTTAAAAGCTTGTGAGTCACGGCGAACTTGTGTTATCTACGACAACAAGTGACACTTTCAAGTTCAAGCGGGATTTTGCACAGATGCGGCAGTTTACGAGATCAGCCGCTACAAAACTGCAATCACTCCTCTCAGCGGGCTGCAGCTCTCTGCCCAGAAAACCACAGCTGTTCGGCACTGTCCTACAAGTCTTCTGGACTATCAGCGAAAGCAATTCCAGCAAAACACAGTGGTCCTGCAAAGTATAGAGAACTTTAATCACATCATGGTGGATTTCCGATGTTGGTTATAATAACAGTAACTTGTGTGACATAGATGTTTTAAGGCTGATTAACGAATCACGAATGCTAAATTTCAGTGGCGGACAATTGCCATAGTCTGCCATAGTTTAAATGTGTGAGGGTCTTTCTTACTCACTAGTCTTCTCAACTCAAAGACAAAAAGGAATGCAATGGATAAAAGAAATATACAGTTCCTCTGTATCCGCTTGACAACACATCAAAACCAGATGGATACACAATCCTTAGAGATCTTTTTTTTGTGTGTGTGTGTGTGCAAAGCATAAATGTCGAAGAGACGCACAGTTTTCTTTATTTATGTTTGTTTGTTTTCAGCATTCATCTAAAAATCACTCAGAGGTTTTGAAGAGGTTTGAGCGAGATTATTCCTTTAACAGTTTGAGAAACAGTTTTCATAAATTTGCAAGAGGCCCAGAAGACTCTCTCCGCATCCCACCCTTGATCAAGTGTTTACACATTGTCTATTAATCAGTGAACTGACCTGACTTTCTAACAACAATGAAATGGTCCTTCTTCTTCTGCCCTAGTTGGAATTCAGTCTCACATGCTCAAAGAAATGCTCGATGCAATTACTACCACGAGATACATTTTTGATCTGCGCTTTACACATGTCAACACGTATATATATAAAAACGGCACATATCTTCAATTTTTTTTACATGAAATAACAGATTTATGAGTCCCAGCACTGTTTAAAAACACGTCATAATGCAACATGGCTCTCTTTATAGTCAGATAATTGGCGCTGAATGAAAGATCAGTTTATGATAAGGTACAGTGCCAAACAGTGATCTTCAAGCCTCTGCTCGGGCTCAACAGACGGCTGTTATTGGATCAATGTGCAGAATAATCAATATTAAACATGAGGAACTAACGACAGTCACTTGTCCACGGATGAGCGTGGAAGTGCTGCAATCAATCCTGATTGGGCGAGGCATGGAGACGAGAGGGATGTCAGCACTCCTGATATTTAAGGGGGTCAAGTGCCATCGATCGCAGGCTCCCTCGGAGACACCGGCCTGTCATCAATAAGATGAATTAAGCTTTCAGTGCCAGCGCATGTTTCTCCGCTGCCCATCATATCCTCGCATCCTGTCTGCAGCGTCCGCTCTATGACTCACTTTCCCATGAGTTTTCTTCAGGTCCACTGCCCCTGTGGCATGAATTGCTGATTGAAGTAGCTGGAAAGCGAGACAGGCCGAGTGAGTGAGAAGATGGAATGTATTTGTAGAAAAAGGCTTGTTCATTTAGACAATACATTTCCAGTTGTCTTACACATATTACATTATAACAATAACCACAAAACCTTTCTTAAAGCTGCAAGAATTGATATTGTTTGCCCAATATACTGGTGTTTTAGCTTCTTTTAGCTTGTTGTTTTGGTTTCTGGGGACTGACATTGAGCAGCTAAAGAACCAGATATAGCCTACGGGAGTTGGAGGAGACCAAAACATCGCTTGAAGAAGGTTGGATACAGTTGAAGGTTGAATTCTTCAGCTTCACAGAAAAACAACTTGAATGCCAAACCACTTCCCATTTGTTGGTGACGTTAGTGTTACTTAAACCAGCTACTGCTGCTTTAAAGGTGAAGGCTGTCCAAAGAAATTGTCTTCTTGTGCAAATGTAAAGCAGTTTCTGTGTGGAGTGAAAATACGCCACGACTCCACCTCACAAATCCACGATACTGCCAAATATTGCTACTTTAGAAGTCTTTATTTCTCCATAAATGTTTCTCTCTTAAAGCCAAAGGGTTTCATTATTTTTATGCTAGAGCCTATCTTCGCTGAGTGTCCTGACCTGATGTTTGGAGAATCTGCTGCTCTTCAGAACAAAAACATTCACGGGTTCAATTGTCTTTTTCACTGCCAATGGCTTTTTTTTTTTTAACACATCGCTATCCTGAAATAAACGCCGCCGGAGAGGAGGAAATTGGTGCAGATAAAACACTGAGCAATTGGATATGGATATGTGAATTCAGCATACAGCTGCTCTGCCTATCATGAAATAGTGGCACATATCCAGCCTCGCACTAAAACACCATCATCTCCTGGGCCTTTGCAAAGACCTCTGTGACTTCTCACTTTCGTCCAGATCAGATATAAACAGTGTATGCGTAGATTAAAATGCAAATCTCTCAGGACTTAATCTTTCATGTTTGCATTATAGCACATTAAGTCCTGAGAGATATGTTGGTATTTTTTTTTTCTGACAGGTGTTTGCTCATCCAGTTAAATATTGAAACCAACTTGTTTTCTTTGCGTTAAAGAGGTGACACAGTGGAAAAATAAACTTCAATTTCAATTTTCAGAGCATATAAATCCCGCCAATTAGTGCAACAGTGAGTGTGCGGAGGGATCATTTTAGGGGAAGAGGTCTCAAAGGAAAGTGTCTCAGCGTTTGAATTTGGTGAACAGTTTTGTGGCAGAAACCACAAAGTGTGCATGCATAATCTGGGTTTTTATTTTATTATGTTACGGCTGTGTTCTTGCAATTTGATGCAGCTATAAGGTGGCTAAATGCATAATCATCTTCTTGGGATTTATGTAATAAATAACAAAATACATGTAAAATATTAACTGCATTTCAATATTCGCATGGTTCATGATGATAAACCGAGTCTGATCTCTTTCCTGCATAGTCGTGATTTAGTCAGCCACATTCGCTGTCTCTGCTTCCTCCTGCCTCCACTGATCTCTGATGCATTTATTTATTAATATTTTGCGGTGTGCACTTCATGGCCAGCAGATGTCAGAAGTGGTCCTCTGAACCTGGGTGTTCCTGAAAGCACTGAGATCTCATTATTGTCATCAAGGCTGTGTCCTTGCACGTTTTACATGCAATATGAATGTTCGGTTGCAAGACACGCAATAACTCCAGGATGTTTTTGCGAAGCCTGTCAGGTGTGCAAACAACTCATTTAAACGAAGAGGGTTCCAGCGGGTGCGTTTGTGTGGTGGTGGTGGTGGTAATTTATTAATTAATGGAGAAAATGGGTGCAGAAGAAAGAGGGTGCAGATGCACAGCCGTACTCCAGCTGTGTACGGAATAAAGAGGCAGATGTGGTTGGATGTGGCGCACGGATCGACTGGACAGAAAAGAAGGAGGATGGAAGGCAGGAGTCTGATAGACAAGCAGCCGAGCAGACAAATAGACTGACAATCAGGTAGGCTGCAGCAGGCAAATAAACACGAGTACCTGTACTGTATGGATAATGACACGGCTTTAGAGATGAAAGCAGAAACAATGCAAATAGCCCTCACTCTCAGCAGTTACCATGACGACCAACCACCTGAACTTGGAGGTAAGTCCCAGGAGAGGTCTGCTGGAGGGAGAGGCACGACAAGAGGGGTGTGCGTCCTGGTTTTACAGTGTCCTCGATGCATCTCCTCAACACACACAAGTCGTACACTAGTGTCGTGCCACGCTGGGAAGTTCAATTTAAGACACACAGAAACGACACACTGGTAACCAACAACTGAAGAATTCAATATCAAACCTGCTCAGTTTAATTGCTTGTCTTCCCTTCAACAGAATGTTTATTGAAAGCCTCTGCTTCCTGCACGCTTGCCACGCAGTCAACTAGCCGCCACACGTCCCAGTGTCTTATATAATGGATTCTCTTTGATATGACTGAACCCGAGCTGCCCTAACCCAGCATGTGATCAGGTACCCACTCAGAGCCTCAGACTGCCTCCATTTGAAGCCTGCCCTAATGTCGTGGGTGGTTGCAAATCCAGCAGATTTTTTCTCACTTCCAGGGAATTGGCTTACTACTACCGACTTACAGTCGGACTTGAGCCAGGAGAACAGCCTCTATGAGAAGGTAAACACAAGACTTTTCATTTGGTTTTGTCTGCTGTTTGTGTTGACGGGAACAGGGGAAGTCTACTCTCCAAGTGCTTTTTGTTTTGCAGGAGCAGGCAAAGCAAACTTTATCTTTTCTGTGCACAGGCAATAATGTTTATTCTCCTGCGTCAGTCATGGAAAATGTGCCTCTCAAAGGTCCCACAAAAACCAATAGAGGTTAGAAAATAATACGATATTATGTGTTACTTGGTATTTCAATTTCGTTTTATTTACATTGTGCAAAATCATGACATACGTAGGTTAGCACAGTGCAATTTAAGGTCAAGACCGAACAATATTATAGAGGGAAGCCCAGCATTTCTTCCTTAAGCAAGCATTTGGTGTCAGGGCGGA